>CAUYQV010161252.1:0-26516 GCA_963574575.1 Galagoides demidoff
CAAACTGGTCAACATAGCCTTCACGGCATTTTCTTAGTTATTGTGCTAAGACATTTATATTCTACACCTAGTAAATTTCACCTGTACCCTAGTAAGAATTAAACTATATATTTTTTTCTCTTTCGAGCGACTTGGTAGATATATTATTTAAACAAACAATCCACAAAAGCAAATAGTTCACTAAGGTCAATGACTATAAGACCAGAATGAAGTGCATGATTCCTAAAAAATCAAGACTGAAATGGTTTTAGGAAAAGTCCCAAGATGTAACAAGTTTGTTTCATGCTTGATGGTAAGCAGGCAAATACTTTCTTCCTGAAACTTGCAACTTCACACAGAAAAATCGGTCTGTACAATCTGAAATATGGACCACATTCGATGTCAGTTGAATTTTTAGCTTGCTAAGGTTGAGTTTTTCCCACAGAAGGGTCATAATGCCTGTCAAAGAAATTCACATATAAAACTCTTTTACCATGGTTTAAACAAGCCATTTAATCTGCAACTGTTCTGGCTGCCTGTGAGGAGGCTGAACAAAGCGCCAGCCGAGTTGTGTTCACAGGAGCCTCTTTGCATCATGGCTGTCAGTGTGTATCTTCAGGAGGGGTAGCCAGGAGTTGTGGGTGAAGACAATTAAAATGAGGAGAGGTGAATCCATTTTATTGAGCACTTATTCTGTGTCAGGTACTATGCTAGCTAATACTATGCATTGTCTCATTTGGTCTATTAAAGGAAAGCAACATTAGAAAAACCTTTCATGACAAACAGTTGTGTAGGGATTGCAGGTTATGAAGATGAGCTATTTTAGTCTATTAGGATATGAATCAGTGAGTAAGGTGGCTAAGGCGCCAGCCACATACACCTAATGTGGCAAGTTCGAATCCAGCCTGGGCCCACCAAACAACAATGACGGCTGCAACCAAAAAAAAGTAGCCGGGCTTTGTGGCGGGCGCCTGTGGTCCCAGCTACTTGGGAGGCAGAGGCAGGGACTTGCTTGAGCCCAGGAGTTAGAGGTTGCCGTGAGCTGTGATGCCACAGCACTCTACCCAGGGGGATAGCTTGAGGCTCTGTCTCAAAAAAAAAAAAAAAATTGTTCATTTGGGAAAGGTTGTGTATGCCTCTCTTTTCTTTTGTGTTGTATAATTGCAACGTCCCATCTGAAAGACCTAAAATTCTAATTGTTTATAGGACACTCATGTCCAAATATTAATGAATCTATAAAGTGTAAATGCACTGATTTAAGTAAAAGAAACTTGCTATAGGAGGAGATTTTAGATGTACATTTTGATTAATCTTAATTCCTCTTTCTGCAACCTAGTTTTGAAGGGGAAATGCTGCTGTTTGGGTGTTTCATCTCACTAAAGTATCCCACGGAAGAGGGTGTGCTAGAAATGTATAAACAAATGCACCATTATGGGTCTAATTAGCTGGAAGAATACCTGTATAAATGGAATTTGCCGGTCACAAAGCAAGAGCCCTTCCCCCACTTACTTATATAATAATCCTGGCTTTCAGAAGACTAATCACTACACACCATCTACACAGCATCTAATTTCCTCATCAAATTTCTCTGCTGGGTTTAGCCATGCTTGTCAACTTCCCAGCTTCCTCTTCAATAACTGGGTTTATTCTTAGTGTCTTGCCAATAAACATTCCTACGAGCAAACCCATGAAAGAATGAAGTCCAAATTTCTTTATCGCTCCCTCTTTCAAGAAGGGTTTTCTGTTCACACTCCTGGGAAAGGTCACAGGTAATTTTGGCTGGTTGCTTTTGGGTGGCAGGATTGCAGCGAGCACATTGAGCTCTTTTGTGTAATGGTCTTAGTGACCACCAAAGGCGACCACAAGCTGCAGTGAGACCATTTAGGAAAGCGAACAGGTAATAATGGGAGCAAGTGTGCTCAGCCCAGTCTCCCTGGAAGCACAAGGGAAGGTGTTCGTGTTCCATAATTTTTCTGCAAACAAACTAATCTTTTTTCTTATGTCTTAGACTTTACTGCATTTCTATGAGGAGTTTTAAGGACACTTTTTGTGAAAAAAGTCTCATGAATGCCTTGAAAGCTAACTCCTTTTCACATTAATTGTAGAAAGGAAGTTCATTTAAATCTTTGCCAATGGGTCTCTTCAAAATGGCTGCCCTCCTAGATGCTCAAAAGGCCAGAGGACCCTCAGTGCATTGTGGAAATGTGTAACCACTGAACTGATCATTTCTGTGTGGTATCATAGTGTTGGTCTGTGGTGGCATACAGGTTGAATTGTACAAGAAAGATACGCTGGGATCCTAACTCCCAGGACCTCAGAATGAGACCTCATTTGGAGATGATGAAGCCATTAGGGCAAGCTTTAATCCAACCTGACTATGTCATTACAAAAAGAGAAAATTGGACAGAGACACACACAGGGAGAATGCTATGCAAAGATGAAGGCAGGGATCAGGGTGACACAGCAGAAGGCAGGCTGCCACCAGACCCCCAGGTGCAAGGAGAGAGGCAGAGAACATCCTCACAGCCCTCAGAAGGAAACAACTTTGCCAACACCTTGATAGTGCCCTTCTTGCTTCCAGAAGTGTGAGACAATAAATTTCTGTTGTTAAAACCAACCAGTGTGTAGTTCAGTATTTCGTTACAGCAGCTGGAGGAAATGAGCCTAAATGTTAATGACAAGTTCAAGGTTATAAAAACAAAAAGGAGACTTGAAGTTCATTCTTTGTCCACAAATAAGTTGGTAGTAGTTACAAAGGTGAGGACCGGATTCTGCTATTTCATAAACTTCTTAAGCCAATTAGATTTACTCTCTCCTCCCTACGTGAGAAGCTAAACTAGAGAAGTGCTCCCATTGCCCTCACAAGTTAACAAGCCTCTGAGCCAGCATTTCTCAGCCTCCACACCATTAGCATCTGTTGTGGGGCTGTCCTATGCCTTGGAGAACGTTTAGGGGAGTCCCTGATCTCTACTCACTAGATGCTGAGAGCTCTCTCCCCTGGATTGTGACAATGTCTGCATACATTTTCAACTGTCCCCTGGGGGACAGAATCACCCCCTGTTGGGAGCAGTGCTCTAAACATAATTTTAGGGAGCAATTAAGTCTTTTAACACACACACAAAAGAATTATAATTGATAGTCCTTAATCTTGAGTTTTCATGCCTGCTGAGACTTTTTACAAATTTTAGTAACAAAAGTCTTGCGTTTTTCACAGGCAAATCAATCTATTTCAATTCTGTTTCCATTTACTGAAGGCCTCTCATTGCCTGACTTTTCTACATTAACAGGGTACATGAATCTTAAAATTAACCTCAGAAAAACATCCCCCTTTGAAACTAAAAGTTCTTAGCTGAGAAATACATTAGTCTGGCTGGGATTGTCTTTCCCTGGTCCTTAAAGTGAAAAGAAAAGTTTATGTGAGTATAGCATTATTCTGTTTAGAGGAAAGGATGGCCTTTCATGGCAATTGAGTGGCTTGTCCCAGTAAATAGTCAGTAAATGTTCGTTGGATCATTGAATGTCACCTGTTCCTCAAAAACAGGGAACAAAAGTAACCTGCTGGAAAACTGTCATATTGTTGAAGGCATATATAACCACTGAAATTTGAGGTCATTTTTTATACTATGTATTTCCAAGTCCAAAATATGCAACTGGCCCAGAAATAGAAAGAATTTCTTTTCTTTGTGTTGTTTTATATGGGAAGTACCAGAATTTATCATCTTGATCTTTGCTGTAGTGTGGTATTTAGATCCCAGGCTCTGGGTTCAGGCAGAGGTAAGTACATGGGTTTGAGTCCCAGATGCAACAGGGAGCAGCCTTTTGCCAGCTCCTCATCCTAACTCAGTTTCAGCTTTTTTGTCTGTAAATTGGCCATAATCATGCCTAATGAAATTATTATGAGGATCACATAAGGCAATGCTAATAAAACACTTATGTTGGTAATAAGGGCATGGTAACTGTTAATTATGTTTTTAGGTCTAGTCATGTTTTGTCTTCCTGAATCTTCCTAAATGACCAACCACTCCTGCTGCAAGTGCTTTTTTTTTTCATAGCTTTATATGGTAACAACAATTAAGAGAAGTATTTGTAAAATACAGGTAATCACAAAACAGGAGCAGGTTGTAAATAATTTAGGCTTTGTAGGTCAAACAGCCTATTTCAAATACCTCTGCCATTGTAGCATGAAAGCAGTCATAAACACTATGTTACCAAGTGAATGTGGCTGTGTGCCAATAAAACTTTATTAACAAAAAAGGGGGACAGATGGGTTTTGGTTTGCTAACCATTATTCTAAAAAGAATAAACATCTTTCCCTTTTCATGTGTCACTTCCCAGACTTTTTATGTTGGTGCTTTATGAAAAATCACTTCAGATAGAAGCCATTCTAATCTTTTTCCATTAAAGTTTAACATTCCTGTGTAAGAGTGAGAATAGTAGTAAACAAATTTGATTTGTCAATCATGGTATGAAATCAGACTGAGGCCATTAGTAATTCATAAATAGTAAAAAGAGAAATGTTTCATTCTTATGTTTAAGTTTTGCTTGGGGAACAAGTTGGACCTTCCTGGGCTGCACCATTCTGCCCACAGTATGGGACACAGGAGCTTCTGCTGGATCCTATAGGCCTGTGTAGATTAGCCCTTCTTCTGGCGACTTTGTAAACACACATGAAGACCAACTTTCTGGCCTGACTGCATCGGATGCCGTTAAGACAGGGCCTACATTGCATTCGTCACTGTGTACTCAAGGGCCCAGTATCAGGAATGCCAGAGTACTCAAGAAACTGTGTTCAATTCATGTTTACAGATCTTTGATCTCCATGGTCCAGATGTTGAGCAGTATCACAAGAGTAATTTCAAAATAAACTCAATCATTCATTTCAATCTTTAACAACATGAAGGAGATTTGTAGAATAAAGAATATGTCTTCAAAAATCCCCCCTTTGCCAGCCATCCATGTCTTTGCTCAATATAGTTTATTCAAAAATATCAATTAATATCAATTCTATGCTAGGCAGAATTCCTAACATTAAGGATATGGAATCCTGCTTCCAGGTCAGGAAGGTCTCTGACTGTCCCACAACAAATTCCCCCAAACGAAGCCTCAGCCCTGACATTCGTACCTCCTGTCACCCTTACTTTTCCCTTTCCTTCTACTTCATTATAAAAAAAAAGATTAAAAGATTAGTCTAGTTTGATGACAAGCCAGACTACTCTTTGGAAGGCAGTGCAAACAAAAACCTGGGAATGCACATGAATAATTATTTAATCCCCAAACAAACACTATCTCGATGTAAGATGTTATGTTTTTAAGCTTTAAATCAGAACCCAAACACATTTCTATTCCTTTTGAAAAATGAATCTTTCATTTTTTAGTAGCTACTAAACCTAAGGCAGTAGAGAAAATGAGATGCTTGACAGGAAGAGTGTAACAACCACTACCACCATTTATAAGTGGATGTTCTTTATAGCAGGTAATTTGTGGCATGAACAATGTGGACACACTTTTCTCTTCCTTGAGATTGCCAGTCCTGTTGATGTTTAAAACCTAGATACCATTTTTACGGAGCTTGAGTGTATTAGTTTTCTCTTGCTGCAAACAAAAAACAAACAAAAAAATTGCTACAAACTTAGTGGCTTTAAAGCAGTATCCACATATCATCTCACACCATAGTTGAGTCTCTGATCAAGGTCTCACCAGACCCTAATCAAGGGGTCAGCCAGGGCTATGCTTCTGTCCAGAGCCCCAAACCCTCTTCCAAGCTAGTCACAAAATTCAGGTCCTTATTACTAGAAGACTGAGACCCCCATTTTCTTTCTGGATGCCAACTAAGTTTCCGGTGGCCCCTCCAGCTCTGGCCGTGTGTTACTGTCAGTGAAGTGAAATCTCACAACATGGCAGCTGGCTTCTTAAAAGCCAGCAAGAAAATACCTTAAGAGCTCAGAGAACATCCAGTCCCTCTTTTACTGGGCCCACTTAACTAGAACAATCTCTCTTTGATTAACTCAGAGTCAACTGATTACGACCTTAATTACAGCTTCGATGCAATTCCTTCACCTCTGCCATATAATAAAACATAAGCTTGGCAGTAATCATCCACATATTTACAGGTTGTACCCAAACTCAAGGAGAGGAGCATATATGGGAAGTGTGTCCTGGGGATGGAAATCCTGGGAGCCATTTTAGAATTCCACCTGCCCTCACTACTGTGATGACGATGGCAACAATTTATCCCAGATCAGCCTGTGTAAGAGTTTAAACATGTTGAGCATCCCAAATTTAGAAATCTGAAATCCAGAACACTCTAAACTCTGAGATTTTTGAGCTCCAGCATGACAGTCAGAGAAAAAATGTTCACTGGAGCACTTAGGATTTCTGGATTTGGGTTGCTCAATTAGTAAGTATAATGCAAATATTCCAAAATCCAAACAAATCTAGAATTGAAAACACTTCTCATTCCAAGGATTTGGATGAGGTATGCTCAACCTGTGTATATACACGCATTGTATATGAGTTTAAATATACACTCTGGCTACTATATATAAAGTTCATATATATATGTGTGTGTGTGTGTGTGTGTGTGTGTGTGTGTGTATAAAATTTCATATATATGCATTCTCTCTGTACACACACACAATCATATACATACTCTTAGGAACTCACTTCCAAAGATAGACTCCCCCAAAAGTTTAAAATCATGCACTTAACATCCACAACCATCACACAGAATATTTATTTTTTTATTTTTTAAGACTATTACACCAGGGGCCAGTTGTGGTAACTCATACCTATAAACCTAAAATTCTGGGAGGCTGAGGCAGGTAGATTGCCTGAGCTCATAGGTTAGAGACCAGCCTGAGCAAGAGCAAGACCTCCATCTCTAAAAATAGCCAGGCATTGTGGTGGGTGCCTGTAGTCCCAGCTACTCAGGAGGCCAAGGCATGAGAATTGCTTGAGCCCAAGAGTTTAAGGTTGCTGTGAGCGATGACATCACAGTACTCTACCAAAGGCGACAAAGTGAGACTCTGTCTCAAAGAAAAACAAAAGCAAAAAACACTATTCCACCAAATGGCACATGCACTTAATGCTCTCACTCCACTAAATGAAGTGAAATCTCAAAGGTAACTCTGACCATGCAGACAGGAAGCCAGATGGGCCTTTCAGGCAATGACTTTCTCTTGCCTGGAAAACTACAAAGTGAATTGAAACCGTGGGCAACACAGTGGCAGTCACATGGATGGGTTTAAAAAAAAAGAGGAAGAACAGTAACATCAGGAGCCTTTAAGCTGCTTTCTAAATTCAGAATCAGCAGAATATTTATGTTGGCAGCATCTCTTAACTCGCAGCAGGAGGTTTGACAGAATGTACTCTATACATAACCCATGGAAGCCCCAGCTCCAGAGGAGAGTATTTGCATAAACAGAATCCTAGAGACCATGTCATCACTATCTTTCTTTTCCTCTTCCTTCCCTCTCCACCCTTCAAGCCGGTCATATTGAGTTTCCTAGGCCTCCTTCCATGAACATCAAGGAATGCAACAGAGATGAATGTTGCATCCACACCAGCAGGGCCACCGCGAGAGAAAACTGTTTGTCCACTCTTTTCATTTCTCAGTACAAGCAAGTATCTGAAGACTTTGCACCTGTTCTAGTTAGCCCTGGCAAGTGCTGTCTGTATTTATATTAATAGAATGATGTTTTCATAACAAAATGGATGAGCAGCGATTGTGGCACTCACTTGGGAGGCTCTCAGAAGTGCGCAGATCGGGGGAGGGGAAACTCTTACATAAAGTCCCAGGGCAAGGGCAAAAGACCCACGAATCCCAAGCTGAATCATCAGGACAGTCTGAGAACTTCTGGAATGATCAGACTCAAGTACTGAAAATTAAATTAGATGTTCAATGACGAGGAAGATACCCTGGATATAAATGGACTTTTCGTGGGTACTTCGAAGCTATGGGCTCCTTTGTATTCCATCTCCTGTTTCGGTAATTTGGGTCTTATCTCCCCAGAGTAGAGCTGAGAACGGGTGAGATCATTCTTGGCTCCATTCCTGAAAGTTTGTTTTGAGTCACCAGTGTAAATATTGCCCACCCAATCTGTACATTTGCACAAATTAACTGAAACCAGCTACCCAATTCCTTGTTCATATTTGGATCCGTTGATTAACCCTGACAGCTGTAGCCTCATTAGTCCAAGCTCTGGCCAGAGCAGAGCAGCTGTCAGATTAGAAGGAAGTGGACTCACTGAAGTCTCTGCCACGGACCAGGCATGTTAAAATCAATAGGCACTCTAGAAGGTTGCAGTCATAATTCTCACTCTAATTTATGTTGTGTTGTGGGCTTTTCCCCTCACTCTGTAATGAGCCTGAAACCGGTTGCCTACGGAGAGAGCGGGGCTCTATCACAAAGCGGGAACACAGGTTTTACCTGCAGATATTAGACCTGCATCAGTTGGAAATGGGTCTCTAGCATGCATTGTAACACAGACACTTTAATATATTTTAAAATATTAGTTCCTAATGTATTTTTTGGCAAAAGAGCTTTTGTTAGTTTTGACAAGGAGCCAACAGTGTCCTGACTAGAGAAACAAGAAGGATCCTGCAGCTGGTGCTCACTGGAAAAGCAGAGATAAAAAGTGAAGAAAAGTTGGAGAAGTCCCACTCTGACAGGAATGTGGTTTCCCTAAACAGAACACGAGGTCCTTGGAGTGAATTCTGATCATCTCTACAGGAGTCTGTAAGGAGGAAGTGGGAGGTGGGAAGGGAAAACTCTTAATACAGCAGAACCTCCACAGTTGACCACCTCGCCGCCTTGACCTTGGTCCTTAAGTTGACCTAATTTTCATAAACTAAACACACACAACGTGTCTGTATCAGTACCGTAGGCCTACTTCCTTATGGTGACCCCCTTCGCATGTCGTCCAGTTTGTTGCAGTCCCTTGGGGGGTCAACTTACAGAGATTTTATTGTATCTACTAATTAAACCTGGAAGTTCTGTGGAAGGAGAAGGTTTTTCTTCCACCAAAGTATTGAAAAAGACAGAAGCAGGTGAGATGCAACATGCCAAGGCTCCTTGCAGCATTTCCATTTTTTTCTTTCTTTCTTTCTTTCCTTCTTTCTTTCTTTCTCTCTCTCTCTTTCTTTCTTTTTCTTTCTTTCCTCTCTTTCTTTTCTGGGGGAACAGAGTCTCAGTCACCCTAGGATTGAGTGCCATGGCATCATAGCCCAAGCAACCTCAAACTCTTAGCCTCAAGCGATCCTCTTGCCTCTGCCTCCCAAATAGCCTGGACCGGCAAGTGCCTGCCATAACACCTTGGTTTTTTCCTATTTTTTTTTTTGTTTGTTTTAGTAGAGATAGGGTCTGGCTCTTGCTCAGGCTAGTCTCCAGCTCCTGAGCTCAGGCAATCCACCCAACTCAGTCTCTCATGCATGGTATACATTTGCCAGTTTGTTAATCCATTCATGAATTGATGGACACTCCAGTTGCTTCCATGTCTTAGTGATTGTAAATTGAGCTGCAATAAACATTTTAATGCAAATGTCCCTGTGGTAAAATGATCTTTTTGTTCTGGGTAGATACTGAGTAATATCAATTTGTGAGATCAAATGGAAGATCAACTTTTAGTTTTTTGAGAATTCTCCGTACTTCTTTCCACAGGGGCTGTAATAGTTTGAAATCCCACCAGAAGTGCAAGAGTGTTCCTTCTCTCCACATCTATGCCAGAATCTGCAGCTTTGGGGTTTTGCAATGTGAGCTATTCTCACTGGGGTTAGGTGATGTCTCAGAGTGGTTTTGATTCACATTTCTCTAATGACTAGGGATGATGAGCATTTTTCTGTGTGTTTGCTGGCCATCCATCTGTCCTCTTCAGAGAAGTTTCTGTTCAAGTCTCTTGCCCAGTTATAAATGGGGTTGTTTACTCTTTTCTTTTTGATTAATTTGAGTTATCTTTAGATTCTAGTCATCAGCCCTCTGTCAGATGCATAACATGCAAATATCTTCTCCCATTCCTAGGCTGTCTGCTTTGGTTGTTATACCTTCAGCTGTGCAGAAGCTTTTTAGCTTGATCATTTCCCATTCAATTATTTTTGGGAGTTAGCCCTTGCAGCATTTTCACTGGAAGAAGGTAGGATAGTGGAGCAGAAGAAAAAGAAAAATCTTTTTCTAAGAAAAATCTCAAGACTTCAGTTCTGGTCCTAGTTCTGCCACAGACCACCAGTGGGGGCTTTGGATAAGTCTTTAATCTCTTTAAATCTCAGTAGACTCATTTATAAAATGAGGTTTTCTAGATGATTATAATGGTCCTGTCCACCTATAGTGATTGACAACTCTTTGCACAAATACACTGTCACAAGAAGGTACTCTACCATGGCCCCACATGTATCTACACACTAATTTGTTAGCTTTGGGGCAATTCTCTTCTACTCTTTCCTAGAGCCCATTAGCCCATTAGGCAAACAGGTGCTGTCCTTTGGCACCCCCTGGTGGTATCTGAAGCTGTTACACCTATCTTAACTGTGGAACCCATGATAAGAATGCTAACTGTGGGATCCAATAGAATAAGGTCCCTAATCCTGGTTACAAGGGGGAAAAAAATCCAAAATCCCATTTTTGTTGCATTATAGTTCTAATTCACTGTTTCACAGAGGCCTAAGCGAGCATTCTTATTTTAAAAAGAATCTGTACTAATCAGATGTTTTATTGGTATCATTATAAACTCCTAGCTTGCTTAAGGTAGAAGGATTTACCAAATGGCAACAAATTCTACTTCATTGTTGTGAGAAAAGAAATTAAGAAAATAGGACGTTTTTAGGTATTTAGTCGAAGCCAAATGCTTCCTTTGCCCATGACTTAAATTCCCAGAAATGTTGGATAAGGTGTACCCTAACATTTCTGAAGTACAGATTAAGGGAACATGAATGTATTGAAAGTTTTCTGAGCCTTTTCCTATACCTTTCCTTCACTGTAAAACTCATTTACAAAGAAAATCCTGGAAGTCAGAAAAGAAAGGGAAAAGAAATTCTGTGCTCAATAATAACCTACATTTGAATTATCAATTCGATTATACTTGTCCTAATCACATCAGCGCTATTTCTTCTATTTATAGTTATATTCTGTTACCATCACTTTGGAACTGTGTTGAAACTAGTCAAAGAAAAAAAAAGTCTTGGATTTAGTATAAAAACAGATACAACATTTTTAATCCAAATAATTTCAAATGCCAAAAGTTATGACTGTGCAGAGAAACTAAGCAAATACACTGTAAAGGAAAATGAAAAAAAAAAAAGAAACACAACAATAACTTAATTATTCTAAGTTATGTTGATTTAGTTTGATATGATTATAACAACTATAACTGTTTCCAGGTAGGGTTAAAAAAAAAAAAGTCACAGGAAAGAGAAAAGTCAATATTCCCTAAAGGAGAAAAACATTTCTTTGCCATGTTTACTTGACTCCTTCTGGCAAAAGGCTGTTAACAATTGTACCACACAGTTCAACCAGAGCTTGTCTCCAGAAAAAATATATATATAATTGCATCTCAGAGATTTGGTTTGGAAAATCTGCTTTTGTTTCCAATGCCTTGTCTCTTTTCAACCACGTTTATAAGCATTTTCCAAGCTCTTTACGAGCACTTTGCCTGCCTCTCTCCACTCCTAAATATCACCCTCTGCTCCTTATGGCAGGCCACGTTTTTAGCCTTGGCCAAGGAATAAAACATTGGTTCACCTCAAAGACTGCCATTAAATTTACCTCATTTATTGACCAGCAGGAGGTGCACCACCCGACTGAGGTCAGCCTTAACTACAATGGTGTGGAGCTCGCTGGCGTCCCAGACCACTACCCTGTTAAATGGCTGGCGGGCCCCCTGGGCCAGGTAAATCCTACTGTTGACATATCGGTGGCAATGCCCTTGGAACACCTTTGATCCATTAGTATGCTCTCTCCATGCGGGGGGTGGGGGGGGGGGTATTTTACTGTGTGTTAAATAAAAGTAACCAGGTATGGAGAAGTGAAGGAAACAAAGTGAGCTCCTACTGGAAGAATGAGCCATTTATACTTCTCTGCAGTAGATACCAGGCCTATTAGGACATCAAGTTAAAGGGGAAAAAACGCCTTGAGGATTCCAGTCTCTGGGCAGAACCACCACGGTGCCTCCCCTGCCCTTGAGGTGGTCAGCAGTAAACTGCCCACGAGTGTGCCAGCTGTGTTTTCACTGCCAGATGACCTTTTGGCAGGGATTTCTTTGCTTTCCTCATCACCACTCTGTCATTCTATAAAAATGTGAGTTCTCTCAGCACAGTGACTGTTGAAAACAACCTTGAGTGCTTGAATACACTGCTTTGTAGTAGCAGCGCCCGTAGTATCTGCTTATATTTTTAAGAGGCTGATAAAAGATCATATTCAATACAAGGGTGGGGGAGGGATTTCCTTCTCTTGATACAATTAAGTACATTAAAATATGCCAGATGGGAAACCCTAGATATCTGAATGATCATTTTATTCACAGACTGTCAAATGGCATCAGACAATAATCCCTTAAATGCTCCCATTTTAAACCCTGCAAACACATGCCTCTCTCAGCCCTGACCCAGAGTGACCAGGTTAGATGGTCAGGGCTCTCAGATCTGAATGCTGATTCAGGCCTTCTCTTGTTGCTGCCAATAATAGTTCGTCGAGGTGCCAAATTTAGTGGTGGTTTCTTATGCTGTGGATACCTGTCCAGCAGGAATTGGACTGTGACCACAAACCATTTTCCTTAAGCCACAGAATAACTGTCAGATGCTGAGTGTTGATAGTTACTACTCGCCAGGCTCAGCAGCCTGCACGTAAAAGACTTTCACCTCCAAATTTAACCCACAAGGAAGCAAGTTTTGTCAATATGCAGAAATGCCTGGGAGTGGTAATTCAGTGTTTGAGCCTCAGTTCTTTAAAAGGAGAAACAAAACAAAACAATTCGAACACCAGCACCACCACATGGCCCCTCTTTTCTCCCCGTAGCTTGGTTCTCTTCTCCCTCCTGTTGTGTTAATGATTTTCTATTTTATTGCACTAATATATTTAGCTGTAAGCTGCATCAAATCCTTTTAGTCATCAGTGGGAATTCTATTTGTTTAAATTACAGGTTCTATTAATGTATTGACTTCCTCTGAGAGCCAAGAGTATTTTTGGAATGTTTTTCTGACAGTCTTTCTCGTGTAGGCAAAGAGTCCCATTGTCCTCTCATCTTACAGAAGAGGAATCTAGGCCTCCCTCTCTGGAGTAGGACCACGCTAAGCAGAAGGTCATATCAGTAGTAAAGGGTAGAAACATGCAAACAAACAAAATCAGAAAGATAAGTCAGTGCTGCTAATCGTTCCATGGCATGTTGAGACTTCTGCATGTGTTCTTGAGTTGAGTCCAGCAGACTTGGACAATGTGTTTAGGGTTAAGTGTTAACATGAACAGACAGAAGTTTACTCTGGGTAATGCTGACTTCCTGGATCCCAGACTGTACCAATTTCTGTTTCATTTCCCATAAACGAATAGTACTGTCATGCACGCTAGTATCTGAAAAATATTATTCCTTAAACCACAAAGTAGCATAAGCTCTCGGTAGTAAAAATGTTTCAAATAATGAATCAAATATAAATATGCAAATATAATTATGTGTCCATGTGTATATTGTACATGTATATGTATATACATGAATGTATAAATGAAGAAAAACAAATACGTTTGTAACTAGAGTGATTTACATTTGGGCTAGGCGGTCCAAAGTGCACTCAAGTGGGAAAAGTAAACTAAATTAAGCTTGCCCTAAAGTGAGAAGTAAGACTAGGAATGAATTTAGAAGCTATCGTCCTTTTGACTGTCACTGGCGGTCTTCTCTGAGATGAAAAGCATTAGCATCTTTTGTTAGAGTAAGTTTGAATCTCTGATATTTGCTCAGAAGCAAATTTGTGATTGTAAATTTTTTGTATGTAGAACAATCTATCTTCCTAAGTTTGTAGGGTTTTAAAACTGAGAGGCCCTGGGCTTCGTGTGTTCTGATTCATTCACCTTGCAAATGAGGACCGTGAGGCCCAAAGAGGTTGAGTGAAGTCTCCAAGGTCACGCAGCTTGGGTCGAGACCTCGTAGGTGAGGCTGGACCTCTCCCTTCCTGCCTCCTCAGCTCCCTGCTTCCACTACCTCATAAGGGCTATATATTGAGATTTGTCTGTCCCTGAATAATGCCCATCTGTCCTCTTCTCTTGCATCTCCCTTGTTGAAAACCCAATTCAAAAGTTAAGATTAAGCCTTCTGGCTCCATAGACTCCTAAGCTTGTTCCCCAAACTGCCAGCTCTAATTAATGTCTACTAAAATGTACTATAACTATCTTATGCATGGACACCCATGGGTTACAAACAAAATCGATTCTGTGGGTTTGTTCTTAAGTTGAATTTGTATGTAAGTTGGAAAAGCTACATTCACCTATTATCTGTCATAGCCTCTGTTCCTAAGTATGAGTTGTACATAAGTTGGATGTTTGTAACTTGGGGAATACCTGTATTTTATCTGCCAACAGCGCAGTAGCAAATCAGGGAGAAAGACCAACTTGCCAAGTATCCAACTGGAGAATGAATCACAAGTTTCCTGCAGGTGGGAGGACCAAGAGTGGGCTCCAAACGCCCTCTCTGCGTCCTTCTCTAGCTTACCAAAAAGTGTTTTGGAAATAAGTGTGATTTAGAATGAAAAACGCAACCAGTCTTTGATAATCATTTCAATTGCTACGTTTCCTTGGACACATTTTCAAAGTACTTGAATGAAGCCCCACATGCAAATTATCTTCCCTGAAAAGAAAGCCTTCGCTGGCAAGTTGGCTGTTCAGTTTTTGCGGCAATGGCATAGAGACACAACGTATTTTTAACATTCTTGTTTTGTTCTTGTCTTAGCTGACACTAGTAATTTGAGAAATGTTGAGGGCGTTACTGAATATAAATTTGAAGAAAAATAGCTCTTCAAACTATATTGTTAGGAGGAGGATGAATATTCAATCAAAGATGAATCAAAAAGCTCAGATTCCTTATGTGGGCATTTACCTTCCTGAAAAAAGTCTCATGCCATGCTGCCTTTCTCAGATGTAGCATCTGCAGGAACGACACTGCAATTTGCAGCCAGTTGTGCTCTGGATGACAAAACTCTGTCCCCACATTGCTCTGAAGGCTCTTTTTATAGAATTATTGAATTTCAGTGCTAGAGATGATAGCTCAACTACCTCAATTTGCAGAAGAAACGGAGGTCCTGAGAGCAAAGCTGTGTACCTGAAGTTAAAGAGTAAGCTACGGATTCATTTAAAGACCCCAATTCTGAACGCTTAGCTGAGAAACCACCTCTCTACCCTTCAGATGGGTTAACACCTTCCATCTCCCATACTCAAGTTTGCTTCAATGAGGACACTTAGGTTTTCATTCTTAAATTCATCCCTATCTCTCCCTTCGTTCCCTCCATAAATATTCTTTTATCATATGGCTGTCATTGCAGTGAGCTCTGGAATACCAAGAAGAGACAATGGGCCACAGAATTGTTCATTTTTAGAGAGCAACAACATGGGAGCCAACAGGCCCAGACTCTTGAATATGGCTCCCATCGTCCTCTGCTGCCTGACCCTACCCCTTCTCTCTAGCTCTCTCCCTCTTGCTCTCTATGCTCTGACATTACTAGATCATTTAGGATCACTGAAAGGATTCTTCCAGCTGCCATCCCATATGCTTACTTCCTGGACATATGTGATGCCACTCCCCTCCTCATTTGGCTGGCGCCCTGCCATCCTTCAGGTTTTAGTCTAAATGCTCATTCTCTGGGAGTTCCCTGAACCACAAGACTAGGTTAAGTTTCCCTGCTTATTTGCAAACATTTGCATAATGCCTTTCTTCCTCTCTTCACTGGTGAGTTCAAAAGGACAATGTTCACTCTTGTATCCTCATTTACCAAGGTCAAGGCTTAGCACTTAGTCGGAATCCAGTAAATGTCTATCGAAGGAAAGAATCAGTTTAACATACGATGAACACAAATAAGAGAGTAGTCAGTTCTATCGGGGGGACAGTCAGTGAGTGTCATCTGTGTTTAACTCATTTGAAAGCTTAGGAGGAATTTCATAAACTCAGTGGGCACATATCTTGTCCAATTTCCCGTGTTTCTATTCTGATAAAAATAAAAAACAATACGTAAAACTAGTTTTGATTTCCCCTATCTACGCACCAATGATTTTACTAATACAGACTCACAATCCCCCATCTACAATTCTAAAATCCAAAAGAAAATCTGAAAAGAGAAAGAAACCTGATCTTAACTGGCATTATGTTATAGTCTTTACCGCCCTTTCTATCCATATTTTACGGTAGAAATATCAACATCCTTATTTATCTCACTTTGTATAAATGTTTGTTCTGGAGAGGATTGTTTGATTTTGAAGCTCCCTCAGGATATAATTTAATTCTGAATTTGAGACACTCCCGGCCCCAAAAATTTCGGAGAAGAGAATGTGAACACATATTACGATTTACCACCTTGGGTGGCATTCAGATTTAGTCCACTGACGTTATCACTCTTCTTCCAAATTTCTCCTCGGTTAAAATTCTTTTCTACTGAATCTAATAGTAGCAAGCCTTACAGAATCTTCAAGACTGAAAGCCTCAGTAATAAGGCATCAAAACACAGACTGTCCCTGGAAATGAGATGACCCAAGGTCCTAAATGAAAGTCCCAAACCAGAAGAGCCTCTTCAGGCTTCATTTGTAAAGTTTGTAGAATTATTGAGGTGGCGTTCTTGCCTCATTACCTCACTTTATGAGGGAAGAAGATTGAGTAGTATGTGGGAGTAATAACTAGAAAACAGGATGTGTTTATTGGAAAAAATTAGTGAATAATAATCGCCACGCTACCCGCTAAGATTTTTCTGACATTCAAAAGTAAATCATGGACAAGAGAAATTGTTTTATGAACAAAATGGGCACAGGTGGCCCAAATGCTTGACAGTGAGACAAACTATTGATCAGATGGAAAATCAGGGCTATCCAATAGCAGCATGGAAGGAGGCCAGGGCTCTGTTTTTAGGCCTTCCACATTTTACAATTTTATCAGAGGATAAAGGTGGGAAATTTTCCTTTGCTACAAGGCAAGTCAGTCAAGTGAGATAGAATAAAATATTGTCGGCAAAAGAAAACTATGGCTTACAGAAAACATAAAACTATCTAGTGGTTTACTTGACTTAAGTAGTTGAAAAGTTCGACACTCCCCAAAAATAATT
This sequence comes from Galagoides demidoff, assembly GCA_963574575.1. Lineage (NCBI taxonomy): Eukaryota > Metazoa > Chordata > Mammalia > Primates > Galagidae > Galagoides > Galagoides demidoff. The sequence goes on from CAUYQV010161252.1 coordinate 17,248, forward strand.
CATGCCCCATTCGCACAATGGAGTCCCCAGATGAGGGAGATAGAACATAATCCTTCGCTGCTCTATTCTGACCGTATATTCCTGGGTGCCATGTTTATTTCTGGGCCCACACTGTAAAAGAGACTGTGGACTTTCAGAGGACTTCAATTAGGAGTATAGACCATGCTCAAAATGACATTTTCTGGAGAAATTTAAGAGAATTATAAATTTTTAACCTCAAGAATGGACTTCAGTAGAATGTGATCACTGTCTTCGAAAAAAGGTTTGTCACAGGAGAAAGGGATTAGCTTGCTGTATGGAATCCAATGATCAAAACCTTAAGGAATTCGTTTCAAAATAGGGCTGTGTACATTGGATACTTTTTCTTTCATACAGTTTTAATGCTTCAAATAAGAAAGTGTGTTTCAACTTGATAAACTCAAACACAAAGAACGTGTCTTCCCAATTCATACCAGAGACAGGTACCTGTACTCAATGTCTTTTGTGCTAAGGCCAGGTTGAAATTAGAGCAACAGAAATTGGAGTTTACAGGAAGAGCTTGAGATTAAAACTCTGGAGTGAAGACAGAAAAGGGAAGAAGGGTAGGAACAGAGGTTATATTGGATGGGTCAAACTGTAACTACAGTGTAAGCTCTCTGATGGCAAATGGTTTCATCTGTTTTGTTCACTATATTTTTTCAGAAATTAAACTGGGGACATAGTAGGCATTTAATATGTAGTTATGAATAAATTAATTGATGAATGAATGAAAGCAGCAGCAATGGAGGTGGAATGATACCAAGATGGAAAAAGCTAAATGCAAAAAATAATTTGTAAATCAGTCAGCCCTCACCATAGAGGAGCAGAAATACTACTTAATAGCATGCCTAAAACAAAGGAACACAAGGAAATTGGGAAGTGATTGATATGTTTATTACCTTGATTGTGTTGATGGTTTTCCAGTTCTATGCATAAGTTCAAATTCATCAAATTGTATGCATTAAATTTGCATGGTTTCTTGCACATCAATTAGATCTCAATAAAATTCTATAAATAACTAATTCCTTTGTATCATAAAGAGTTCCTATTGATAGAATGTCAAATAACATAAAGATTATATAACAATATAGACACACAAGGGAATTTAGTCATGATGATCTCATTTTCAGGTGAACCAAGGAGATAATTCGTAGTTTATAATTTTCTAAAGATGAAGGAATGAACTCAGATATCAAGATAACAAAGTTTACCCTAACAAATGTTTCCCCTATTGAAAGATGAGAGTCAGCAATTATAAGCCTGACGTACCCTAGCCATTCTGAATTGGTGAAGATAGAGATCAGAATCATGCTCCGTTTTGTAGAGCCAAATAGAACAATATCATTGTTATCAATGGGTCATATATGTGAAAGTTAAAATTGACTCTAGGAAAATTAAGAGTATTACTTAAAAAGAAACCACTCTCCCCAGAAGCATCAGAACTTGAGTAGTCTGTGGAAGGGCAGAGAGCTGATTATATCCCAATTAACCATGAAAGTCTGGCCAAAATGACAGATATCATATAGCTCAATGTGGTCTTTTACAACCAATTTTAGACACAATCTACCTCTTTTCTTTAAAGCCCTACAGAGAATCTAACTTCATGAGCCTATGACTATATTATAAAAACTAACAGCCTTGACAATATGTTACAAGCAAGACTTGGACAGTTGCTAAAATTCTAACTGTACAAGGAAATGTGTATCATGCTTAAGTCTTCCTTAAAGTGGCACCATGGACATCTGGCCATAGAATAAAGTACAGTAGCTCAGCCTATCTTGTAATTTAAGTGGTAATGGGAGGGGGAGCCCACTGGCCTTTGACTCAGAAAAAGTGTCTGGGTAAGTGTCAGGCATGGATGGGCCACTATTTTTTCCTCATGCTGCAAGATGAGAGTCAAAGAGGGTGAAATTTAAAAAACAATAATAATAAAAATAAAAAAGATCCTTAGGTAAAAGAAAGTATGATCAATAACCAAGCCACACATCAGAAAATGTTAACAGCCTATGGAGACTCAGGGAAGAGTGAGTCAGGAATAAAAGTGTGAAGCAATACAAAAAGATGAGGTACCCAGAGAGAGTTGAAGATTCCCAACTAAAGGATGGGAAGCCATGCCTATGTAGAGCAATCCCCTGAACCAAGGCCAGCCTCTGTTTTATAGGATGCTTTTTTCTATTTCAAAGTATTATAAAGGTATCAATGATTGTGACATGGATTGCTTTTATAACGCTTAAATCAGGGCTACTGGTGTGTCTGTCACCTGAATGGTGTTCATTTTATCTGTTCAGTAGGTTTTTGCTCCTCTTTTTCTCTCCTCTCCCCCTTCTTAATTTCCAGTGACTTTTACCTTTCTTACTGTCCTGCCCATTGTGTGTTCTAAATTATTAGAGAGTGGTATTTATTTTTCCATTTCTGTGTACTTCACTTAGGATAAGTTCTCCAGTTCCATCCAAATTGCTGCAAAAAAACATTAATCCATTCCATTTTCTGACTGAGTAATACTCCATATACACCACATTTTGTTAATCCACTCATGAATTTATAGGCACTTAGATTAATTCCACATCTTTGCAATTGTGAATTATCCTGCAGTAAACATTCAAAAGTAGATGTCTTTTTGATAAAATGACTTCTTTTCCTATAGGTAGATAGTAAGTACTAAGATTGAAAGGGCATGGATGGGCCACCATTTTTTCCTCATGCTGCAACAGGAGAGTCAAAGAGGGTGAAATTTAAAAAACAATAATAAAAATAAAAAAGATCCTTAGGTAAAAGAAAGCATGATCAACAAGCAAGCCACACATCAGAAAAGGGGTCTGAAAGGTAAGACTGATAAAATTCTAGAAGGAAAGGGCAATGCCTTTGGCTTAAAGGAGTAGGGTGCCAGCCCTATATGCCAGAGGTGGTAGGTTCAAATCCAGCCCCAGCCAAAAACTACAAAAAAAAAAAAAAAAAAAAATTCTAGAAGAAAGTGTAGGAAAAACTCTTTTAGACATAGACCTACACAAAGAATTTATTTACAGCTAAGGTTCCATATGTAATTACAACAACAACAAAAATAAATAAATAAATAAATAGGACTCAATTAAATTTAAATGCTTTTGCAGCAAAGGTAATAATTAACAGAGCAAATACGCAACCTACAAAATGGAAGAAAATGCTCAAAACTACACATCTGATATCAGAATCCACAAAGAATTCAAGAAAATTACCAAGAAAAGCAAACAAATCTATTAAAAAGCAAGTAAAAGACATGAACGGTTTTTCAAAAGAAGATAAGTAAATGGTTAAGAAACATATTTTTAAAATACTCAATATCACTAATCAGGGCAACACAAATTAAGACCACAATTAAAAAGCACTTTAACCCTGTCAGAATGACTATTACTAAAAAGTAAAAAAACAATAGATGCTGGCATAGATGCAGAAAGAATAAAACGCTTGTGCACTATCAGTGGGTCTACAGGTTATTAGTACAACCAATATAGAAAACAGCATGGAGATCCTCAGAGAAGGCTTTCAATTTGAACTTGGGAAAGGAAAGACATGTTAAAGTTGCCAAAGTTATTCCAACTAAGGAAAGTAGTCACAATTTCCTTCTTACACGTAATAAGTAGAGAAGAGGAACACTAAAGGAATTGCTAAAAACTCTCATCTGTCCCATAGTCACACTAGTACAACTAACTTAACCACTCTCTAACAGATTCAATTTGACATTTCTGAAATTCAATTCACAATTTTTGATCATAGTCTCTGCATTCTAATTCAAAATTTACCTTCATAACCTTCATCTCCAAGGGTCTTTTAATTTGCAGAGAGTGACATAATAATAATAATCTTATAACAGGAAAAACTATCTGCATGCCATATTACTTCTTTGAAGAATATCATGCTAGAAAACTACAATGCAGGATATGAAAATGTACTAATTTGATTCATCATAGAAATGTTCTTTCTTTTAAAATCCAAGATAAATCAGCAAATGCTTCCAATTCATGACATTTAATCCATGAATTCAAATCATTTCTAAGATTTATGCCCCATTAGAAAGACAGTTTCAATTTCCCTTGTCCTTGTGAGAGTCTAATGTATGGCTGGCAGAAAATGCATTTACACTGAAAACATTGCATGGCAACAATATCATTTATTGATAAGGTTCTTCAAGTTTAAAAAAAAAATGGTGCTGCCAGGTATGTTCAATTTGATTTGTTTATCTGTAAGTAGTAGATGAATGCTTCACCATGGTGAAGGTTCCTAAATGTATGGATTAACAAATACTCTTGCAACAAAGATTGTCTACTGAGTTTTGAAGAAATCTCCCACAATTACAATAATGATGTAGAATTTTTAAGAATAGACTAGATGTCCAAATATAGATATAAATTTAGGTATGAATACAGATATACCCTAGATGGGTTAAAGAATCATGCTAAACTCATAAAATGTTGTAATCATTCCAGTGCCAATCTCTCTTTTTTCTCCTCTTTTCTATACTCTTTGTTTTAAACAAGATGATTCTGCCTGTCAAAAATATCAGCAAAACATATGAAACTGTCAAGCAGAAGTTCCCAAGCACATTAATCCAGCCTTAAGATTCAGAGTCATAACAAGGAAAGTAATAGTCATTAGAGAATATTCTCCTCTTTTCCAGAAATTCAGGTTTTTAACAAATAATCACTAAATTTCACATACATTATTTGCTACACTAGAATAATAGCTATGGAAGTGATTAAACAGGCCTAACTTTGAGGAACTGAATTCCTCACTTTACAAATGAAATAGATTCTGTATTATTGGGTAAGTTAATACATTAATAATTAATTAGAGGGAAAAAAACTCTCCTGTGTAACAATTTAACTCTGGTACACACAGGAGTCATAGAACTTACTAAATTTTATGCATAAAAATTATATAGAATATCAAATTTTTTTCATTATACAGAGTGTCATAAAAGTCAACCCTAAAGTCACCATACACAGGGAAAATGGGAAATCGTAGCTAAATGTACCTTTGTTTACAAAATATTCCTTACAAAATTTTACAAAATATTTACAAAATATTCTCTGTGTTGGCCACCTCTTTGTAAAAATTTTGTAATGAATATTTTGTAAACAAGGTACATTTAGCTGCAATTACCCATTTTCCCTGTGTATGGTGACTTTACAGTGACTTTGAGGATACCCTGTACATGTAATAAAGAGAAATTCCTCAAGGTCAAAACTCAGCTATAGTAAGATCTCTAACTGCCCCATCCTGGGTATTAATAAGCAAAAGGAAAAAGTAGATATTCTTCAGCTAATTTCAGCTCATTAACTCTATCACCCTCAAAGCTGTCACTCAGCAATTATACTAGTTATTTATTTCTACCTCCAAATTGGCAGCTTATAACACAAATGGGCTAATCTGGGTGTCAACTGAGGCTGCATCATCTAAGGCTTAACTGGGTCTAGACTATTCTACCTCATTCACACGACTGTTAACAAGAGGCTTTGATTCCTCAACTTGAGTATTTCTGCAGGGTGTTTATAACACAGCTTCCCATAGAATGAGTAGTGATGACAGAGAGAGAGAGAGAGAGAGAGATCTCAAGATATAGGCTTGTATTGTTTTATAATTCAACCTTGGAAGGATATACCATCACTTCTGCTGTATGCTACTACTGATCACAAAATCCAACCAAGGTAGAACAGGAAGAAAACTCTAAAGGGTGTGACTACCAAGACTCTTAGAGGCTATCTTGGAAACTGGCTACTACAAAAAGAACCTCAAAACCCAGGGGACTTGCTCGTACTTGGGAAGACACAATTTTTAGCAAACCTTACTTTTCTGACCTGAAGATCACTCAGAACTCTTCTTGAAGAAAACTTTCCACATGCCTCTAAATCCAACTTGACTGCTTCACATTCCAAATGATAAGAACACCAGTCGTGGATGCTTCATTCACATATTTATTTAATTAACGTTTTTTGAATAATTACTATATGCCAGGAACTCTACTGGGGATTAAAAATATGGTAGTAAAAAAGGTATCTGCCTTAAAACTACTTGAACACAAAGAAAATTGGAAAGGAAAGAGAAAGAGAAAGAAAAAAGAGAACAGGAGGAAAAGGAGAAAAAAGGTAAAAGAAACCGTAGGAAAGAGGCATAAAGAGGTGAGGGACTGGAGAGGCGTGGAGACAGAAACTAACAGTGACGGCAGTAAATGCAATCATGGAAGTGTTTGCTTATGACATCCTGCGTAAAAATTAAGACACTGTTGTTGGAGGTTGCTATGAGCTGTGATGCCACGGCACTCTACCCAGGGGGACAGCTTGAGGCTCTATCTCAAAAAAAAAAAAAATTAAGACACTGAAGTCTCAGAAGAACCTAGGAAGATTTTTGCTTAACGTGCACATCCACATGCTCAATGGACATTAATGAAATTTAGAAATTTAGAAATTTTATTTTAATGTGTGCTCTTCTAATATGCAAAAAGTCACACTTCAAATCAGAATTTCTTAAGTCTTTCAATAAGAAAAATGATGAAAGCATTGAATCATTTTTCACAAAGAAAATAAAGATGTGTGCACACACATAGACACAGACACATATTTCATGGTCCATGGGCCTAAGATCTGATCTTAAATATATTAGAACAGAATTTTCCATTTTACCTGTCTTTGTGAACATTCATGGTAGACTCTAGCACAAAACTTGCTGTATCTTTATGAAATTAATTGTTTAGGCAGAACAGGATGGGACAGAAAATTACAGCATTTTCCTCTTTAGGGTATTTTTCTAGGATAAGGAGTCCCAGACTGAATGCAGGAACTTATCTTGGCCTGCCTAGAGGCAAAGGACATCATGTCCAAAGAGAAGCTCAGGTCTAAGTTAACCAATTTAGATGTAGGAGACATGTAATCCAACATACTCATTTTGCAAATGGGAAAACTGAGGACTCAGAGGCTAATGAGGACATAGTGGTTTCAAGTCCAGCACTGCCAAATGCTCAGGATCTATGTACCCTTCGTCCATGTTATTGCAGGAAGTTTATCCACAATTATCAAAATTAGTAAACTGCAGTTAAACACTTCGTTACAGAAGAGGAGCACTAAGTGAATCTACATTAGGTACAGATGTCTCAGTTAAGCAGGCTGTGGGGTAAATACTATATCAACAAACAGAGGATATAAGGCTAGGGAAACAGCCTTTAGGATGTCTCCTAGTAGACACCTCTGTAAATCTTTGTGGAATAGCCTGTGTTTCCTTTCTTCCAGAAAACACAATGACACAATTACTCTGTAATGCAGCAGCTTTGTACTTAGAGGTATAGAAAAGCTTGAGTTTGAAAGCAAAATTCTCACTTGGAAACATAATTGAAATTCTCTGATGTGCCTATAATCCTGGTATGCTGCCATTTAAGTCTGGTACTTATGCTTGAAAAACTTAGCAAATGCCATCAAAAGCAGGTGAGCAAACAGCTGCAATTACTATCTCCACCACGATGGGTTAGAAGGACCTGGAGGAGGTACCACGTCAGAGCTCTGCAGACAACAATGCCTAGTCACATAAAATCATCCTGAAAACAGACACTGCTGTTGGACTGGTCATAGACTGATACTGAAGAGAGCTGTGATTTAATATCTATTTATTGTCCATAAACTTTGCATAAAACCTTCTAACTCTAAACCAGCTGCAAATGTATAGTGCTCCACAGAAAATTTGAGAAACTATGGGTGGAGACTTAACCTTTTCCTATTCTTTCCTCAACTACTCATGGTTAAAAAAGAAGTGGGGGGGGAGAGAAATGGGGAGGGTAAGGAGTGAGACACAAATATTATAAAAACCATTGCGCTAGCTTTTATGCCCTATCAAAAATTTTTAAAACAATTTATTCCCAACTGATCCCAGGTAGTCCCAAAATAATGCCCAATTGGCTGGTGTTTTCTCTTTCAGTTGAATTCTTCTTACTACCATGATCTATGCCCTCATTTTGCTTTCCAGAATTCCCAATGACCCATTGCAAAGGTATTATAGCACATGTCAGGGGGGATTGCACTGGGCTGACCTGTTGAAAGCCAATGGACCCATCATCATGTTTTTCTACTTTGCTTTGTTCTTTCAACTGAAACAAATGTCACACAGCATTTAGATTTGAGTAAGAAGTATAAACATCATGAACTGTTGAGTATGTACTATGCAAATTGAAAAATTTCTATAGTTTATGTTAGTTCAAGGAAAATCCCCAAATGTCACTGTACATAGTAGTAAGCTAATGAACTTAATAAGAAATGGATAAAGCTGATTCACAGAAATATAAATTGGATGTAGCTGTGCTGAGTTTTGTTGCTATATAGTGTTCCAATTTATGAATCAACTATAATTGATTTATCCAGTTCCTTCCAACTTGGTGCAATTGTGAATAATCTTACTATAAATATTCTTGTTCAAGAATCTTGAATTACATATGCCCTATGTGCCTATATTATATGAAGAAGAAATAAATTCCTGGTAGATGCCAAGCATTATGCCACAGGGTTTTTCCAAAATGACTATACTGAATTTTGTTTGAAATGTATGCTTCTGGCTCGGCGCCTGTGGCTCAATCGGCTAAGTCGCCAGCCATGTACACCTAAGGTGGCGGGTTCGAATCCCCAGCCCAGGCCCACCAAACAACAATGATGGCTGCAACCAAAAAATGGCCGGGCGTTGTGGCAGGCGCCTGTGGTCCCAGCTACTTGGGAGGCGGAGGCAGGACACTCGCTTGAGCTCAGGAGTTGGAGGTTGCTATGAGCTGTGATGCCATCGCACTCTACCCAGGGGGATAGCTTGAGGCTCCGTCTCAAAAAAAAAAAAAAAGAAAGAAAGAAATGTATGCTTCTGTTTATGCTTCAATGCAAAAACAGGCAAAACTGAATGATGTTTACTAAGACACAAATAGGTGGCAATAGCATTTTGGAAAGCAAGAAAACAATTCCTACAAAGTTCAGGAGAGGTTACTTCTGACTCTAAATAGATTGTATTTAGAGGAAATAAATTATGTTTCCTGACTTTTCCTGGTTCTGATATTTGGTCATTAAATCTTTCAGTTGCCTAGGTTCTTAGATCAAATAAAAACTCAAATTTAAAAACCTAACCAAGAAAAAAAGAGTAAAATCTCTAATCTCGTCAATCAGAAACGATAAAGATGAAATAACAACAGACCCCCTAGAAATTCAAAGAATCCTCAATGAATACTACATGAAACTCTATTCCCAGAAATATGAAAATCT
>CAUYQV010161255.1:0-25142 GCA_963574575.1 Galagoides demidoff
GGCCAATTCCTTCAAGCATTTTCATTGCACTCTCGCCTAGTATTTTTATGGTTTCATGTCTTAAGTTTAAATCTTTTATCCAGTGAGAATCAATCTTTGTTAATTGTGGGAGATAAGGGTCCAGTTTCAGTCTTCTACAAGTTGCCAGCCATTTCACTCAGCACTATTTGGTAAATAGGGAGTCTTTCCCCCACTGAATATTTTTGATAGGCTTGTCAAAGATCAAATGACCATAAGTGACTGGGTCCATCTCTTGGTTCTCTGTTCTATTCCATAAATCTACCTCTCTGTTTTTGTGCCAGGACCATGCTATTTTGATCACTATAGATTTATAGTATAGCCTTAAATCTGGTACCATGATACCTCCTGACCTGTTTTAACTTCTGAGTAATGTCTTGGCTATTTGAGGTGTTTTCTGATTCCATATAAAATGAAGTACATTTTTTCAAGCTCATTAAATTATGACAAGGGTGCTTTAATAGGGTTGCATTCATATCAAGTATTTTTCTGACCATGATGGAATGAAAATAGAAATTAAAGAGGGAAAGGAAATGGGGAAAGTCACCAATAAGTGAAAGTTAAACACCATGATCTCAAACAACAAAAGGGATGAAGTAGAAATCTCAAAAGAAATTAGAAAATACCTTGAGAAAAGTAAAACAAAAAAATACTTAAGAAAGCCAATAGCATACAGTAAAAGTAATTCTAAGGTACAATGTGTAGCGATAAACACACATTAAAATGTAAAAAAGAATTCAATTTAACAATCTGATATTATACCTCAAAAAGTAGGAGAAAGGCCAGGTGCAGTGGCTCACACCTATGGTCCTAGCATTCTGGGAGTCTGAAACAGGTGGATTGCCTGAGCTCAGGAGTTTGAGACCAGCCTAAGCAAGAGTGAGACACCAGCTCTACTAAAAACAGAAAAACTGGCCAGGCATTGGGACACCTGTAGTTTCAGCTACTTGGGAGGTGAGACTGAAAGATCTTTTGAGCCCAGGAGTTTGAGGTTGCTGTGAGTTGTGACACCACAGCACTCAACCCAGAGCAACAGAGTGAGACTCTGTCTTAAAAGAGAGAGAGAGAAAGAGAGAGGAGAAAACAACAAACTAAACAAACAAAGTTAGCAGGATAAAGAAAATAGTAAACATGACAACAAAAATAAACAAAATAGAGTAGAAAAAGTAGAAAAATCAGTACAACTGAGTTGGTTTTTTGAAAAAATAAGCAAAAGTGACAAATCCTCTGCTACACTAAGTACCAAGAGGGAGCTTAGTTCCCATCACTAGAGTTAGAGATGGAAAGGAGGCATTGCCACAAAGACACAGAAAACAGACTACTGTGAACCGTTAAAAGCCAGCAAATCTAATAAACATGAGCGGTGTGTAAATTCCTAAGAACATTCAATTTACCAAGACTGAACACGAAGGAGTGAAAACATTTATCAGACCTATAAGTGGAAGAAGAGCTCTTAATCAAAACTATGCCAAAAACCAAAACCCTGGAATCAGCTTCATTCAAGAATTCTATCATATGGGTGTAGAGTATAAATGTCTTAATACAATAATTAAGTAAGTGAGGTGAAGGCCATGTTAACCAGTTTGATGTAAGCATTCCAAATTGTATATAAAATCAGCACATTGTACCCCATAAATGCATTAATGTAAAAAATAAAAGAGATGTAAACAAGTATCACACACACCAAAAAAGGCATCTATAAATGTCTCTGACCACCACTGAGACATTGGGTAATCGTTCCTGTGGTTCCCCCCATGAGCACAGTATTTGGAAATAAACCTTTCTCTTATAAAAAAAAAAAAAAAAAAAGAGTTAATGCCAATTGTCCTCAAAGTATTCCATAGGATTAAAGAGGACAGAACACTGTAGAACTTGTTCTGTGAGGCCAGCATTACTCTGAAAGTAAAATCACATGTTGATATTACAAAAAAATAAAACAGTAGATCAGTTTCCTTGATAAATACTGATACAAAGTCCTCATAAAATTCCTGCCCAGTTAAACTTAACAATGCATTGAAAGGATATACCATGGCCACGTGAAATTTATCTCTAGAAAACAGAAATGGTTCATAATATGAAAATAAATAAATGTGACTGATGGCAGAATACAACTTCCCTAGCATGGGTTTTAATGTTTGAGAGACATCATGAAAGTGTTCTTCAACTTAGAGAGCAAAGCTAAAACGGGGGGAACCACCAAAGGAAGGGTATTCTGATGTAGCTCCTTTTCTACACATGGCCATAAACCTTAAGGCCATTTTGAACTGTTTTAACTATCTTAGTTGACCTATTATCATTTAGTTAATTGTAATACTAACATCCCCTCCTGATGGGAAGTATTGGGTAGCCTTAACCTGTATCGTAGGTAATCACACGATGGGCGAGATACACAGGCAGGTGGTGTGGACTTTGCTCTGGAGGGACTCCTGTCACCTCCAGGAGTGAGGGCCACAAGGATTCACCTCTTGCTAGGAACGAGAGTGTTGTGTCAGTAATCTCAGATAAACTCAACTCAGACCCCATGCTGGATTGGTCTGGGTCATTTCTTTGGCATCTCAGCACTGTCTTGGTCTGGCAGGCGGTTCTTCTGTAACTATGCCAAGCTTTTCAGAAGTAGTAAGAAACCTGCATTAACAGAATGAAAGACAGAAAATCACATGATCTCATCAAGTGATGCAGAAAAAGCATTTGACAGAATCCAACACCCTCCTCTGATGAGAACTCTCAACAAAGTAAGAATAGAAGAAAACTCTCAACATAGTAAAGGCCACACATGAAAAGCTACAGCTATAGTTAACACAATGCTTAAGTTTGACAAATTATGAGCTTTCCCTCCAAGACAAGGAAAAAGGCAAGGAAGCTGGATTTTACCACTTCTGTTCAACATGGTACTGAAAATTCTATTCATTGAAAGTGAGCAAGAAAAATTAACAAAAAGCATCCATCATGGAAAAGAAGAAATAAAATTATTTCTATTTGTAGATGAAATGATTTTATATGTGGAAAATCATAAATATTCAATACCCCAAATAAACTGTTGAACCACTAAAAGATCTGCAAAGTTGCAGGGTATAAAAATCAGCATGTAAGAATCAGTTCCATTTCTCAGCACTAACAATGGTCAATCTAAGTAGGAAATAGAGAAAACAATGACATTTTCAATAGTGCTAAAAATAATAAAATAACTGGAGGTGAACTTAAGGAACCAAGGAAACAAAAGACTGTGCAATGAAAACATTGCTGAAGAAGGAGACAGAAAAGGCAAGTAAATGGAAGAGGGTATTGTGAAATGCCCATGCTTTCTAAAGCAATGTACAGAGCTATGTTTATTGTGTTGTTACTGACAATACCTGGGAGATGGAAGCAACTGAAAGGTCTGCTGATGGATGAGTAGAAAGATAAAACATGATGCATACATGTAAGAGAGTATCATTCAGCCTTAAAAAGGAGATTCTTGTACATGCTACGATATAGATGAACCTTGAAGACATTATGTTTAATGTAATAAGCCAGTCACAAAAGGGAGAAAAACATTTTCTATGATTCTACTTACACTAGATACTTAGAGTAGTTGGCATCACAGAAACAGAAAGAGTGGGGACTCCAGGGCCTGGCTGGTGGGGTCCAAGGGGGGAGAAAGCTGTTTTTCCTTGAGTGTGTAGTTTTGGTTTTGCAAGGTGGGCAAGTTCTGGAGCTCTGTTGTACACTAATGTGGATAGAGCTAACACTGCTGGACAGCACACTCGAAAATGGTTGAGGGGTATAGTTTGTATCATGCATTTTTAACACACACAGAAAGAAGTTGATCAAGATTTAGAATGAGTATTGGCAAAATGTTTCTGAAAAGATTAACTACCAAAGAGAAGTTGGAAAAATAGGAAAGAAAAAAAGAAGCAATTGAAAAAGTGTCAATGGGCTGGGATTCATATAATATAGAACAGAACGAATTATTTTTTCTCCTAAAAAATGAACATTTGTATCAGTCATTTGAAGGATGGAACCAACCAAGCAACTAAGTAATAATCTAGAAATTCAGGCAAGACAAACCAACAGTCAGAGGCAGTGGGGAGATGATGAGACGGAGTGACTGGCGGTCAGAGGCGGCCAGCCAAAGGGTAGAATTGGAGGGCTTCAGAATGGAAGGAACAGAAGTCCTTTTCATCCAATGTACCCACCCAACCTTTCCCTTTTGAGCATCCTTCCCTATGAATAAGGTACTGCTCATCTTTCTGGTTTAGTAGAGAGGCCCACCTAAAACTGATTCAGCCCTAGAGACCTGCACACACTGTTTCAGGGTACTTTCCCTGGCCCCAACCCCTTCATGCCTTCTTTTTCTTCATTAACCAATTTTCAAGTCCAGGAAGAGTTGAGCTGTGAGACACGAAGATACCGGTGAAAGTGGGGAGATTAAGTGACACGGAACCTACAGAGTAAATAGTGAAACCCCAGTGCCCCCAGCTACGGAATCACTAGTATGGAGCCATCAACTCCCCGCTGTCTCCCACCTGTGCCGATCTTCATCCAAGAGAACAAGGGCTTTGTCCTTTGAAAAGCAAACACCTCAAGAAGGGAGGGTGGACATAAAGACTGCAGAGCTACCCAGGGGCCTGCCCTCTGCCTGCTTTAATCTTCACTGAGTATGTGGCTAGCTCACCGTGAGGCTGTGGTCCTAGCATGGGTCCACTGGGCCAGCTAGGGCAGAACCCATAAACTGGGTGGTTTATAAACAACAGAAATCCATTTGTACAGATCTCGGGGCTGGGACAACTGAGGTCAAGGCACGATGGCCACAGATTCGGTGTTGGTGAGGGCCTGCCTTCTGGACCACAGAGGGCACACTTCACCACAGCCTTCCACGGAGGAAGGGGACAAACAGGCTTCCTCAGGCTGACACTAGAAGGACACTGACATAGTTGAAATATTTATCCTCCCTGCAAATCTGATCTTGATATGTGATCCCCATTGTTGGAGGTGGGGCCGGGAGAGGTGTTTGGGGCACAGGGTAAACCCTCCCCACAGGCTTGGTGCTGTCCTTGTAATGGGTGAGCTCTCACTCTGCTAGTTCACATGACAGGGGGGAGTTTAAAAGAGGGTGGCACTGCCCCGCTTTGTCTCACTCCCCCATCTCCTTCTGGCTTGACTGGAGCCTTTATTGGAAGCTGATGCAGGCACAATGCTTCTGATACAGCCTGCAGAACTGTGAGAGCATAAACCACTTTTCTTTATTAGTTACCCAGTCTCAGGTGTTCCTTTACTGTAGCACAAACAGACAGATTTGGGCACTAATCCAAAAAAAGCCTAGAGACTCCCCCTTCTAAAACTAGTTCCACCTCTACTCAAACCCATGTCCTTTTTGCATGTAAAATGCATTCATTCTGTGCCAATACCCAAAAAGGTCTTAAATCATCAACTCAAAAGCCTCCTGTCTCATCTAATTATCATCTAAATCAGATACAGTAGAGATTCCAGGTATGATTCATTCAGAGGCAAATTGCTCTCTGGCTGTGAACTTCTGAAATCACCATGTTATGTGCTTCCAAAACATAACTGCAGGACAGGCAGAGAGAAGGTGTTCCCATCCCCAAAGGGAGAAACAAGAAAGAAGAAAGGAGTGGCAAGTTTCCAGCAAGTTGGAAACCCAGCAGGGTGAGCAGCTTTGAACCTTCAGTCTTGAGAAGAATCCTGTTTGATTTGATGCTCCGCCTGCCAGTCCCACTGGGGCAGGAATCCTGCCTTTGAGATGCACCCAGGTTGTGGTCCAGTCCCCAGTGGCTATGTGCCAGGCATCCCCTTTCAGAGCAGTTCTCAGCATTGCCCCCCCCCCAAAAGCTTCATTCCTGGGGCACATGCACTGGCTTCCTAGGGCTGTAATCACACACCAGTGGCTCTGTCTGGCCAGTGGGTCCTACCTTCGCAGCTCCACTGGGCACTGCCCTAGTTGGCACTCTCTTTAGGGACATCTTTTAAAACTAAAGTGGAGGCAGCCAGAGCCCCATGGCCTTCCTGTGTGTAGCACACAGGGCTCTGGGGCCCAGGGTCCTGCTCCTGTGGCTGCCAAGGAGGGCAGAGCCCAGCTGTGTGCAGGTGCAATGTTCCCCCCAGGCCCTTGCACTCTGGGCCTGTGGCAGGAGGGCAGGTAATCTCTGAGAATGATAGTCCTTGAGATGCTTCTGGGTCATCCTTCCATGACATGGGGCAATACGTACTGGTGTCTTATTACAGGGTTGACTCCTCTCGTCAGATGGTCACCCAGTCCCTGCCCATTATCTATTCCTTTGTCCTCCTTAATTTTCTCAAGTAATTTATTTTTAGCGACAGTATGTAACAAATGTCTTGGTGTGTAGACATAATGTTTAGAATAACACAGATACAAAAAGAATTACTGTAGTCCCCCCCCCACACACCTTTATCCATGGTTTGCTACTAGTGGTTGACTGGAATCTAAAAATGTTAAATGGAAAATTCTAAAAGTTAACAATTTATAAGTTTTAAATTGTGTGCAATGCTGTATGATGAAATCTCACACCACTCCACCCTGCCCAGCCTGGACATGAGCCTACTCATTGTCCAAATGACCCCTCTGTAGATGCTGCCCACCTGGGAGCCACTTCATAGCAGTATTTGTTCCCAATGGATTTTCTGCAGTATCACAGTGTGTGTGACGAAGGGACCTTACTGTATGTGATAATGGCCCCAAGAGCAAGAATAGAGATGATGATAAAGAGAATAAGTAAAATGCTTCCTTTAAATAAAAAGGTAAGAGTTTTCATTTAATAAGAAAAAATAATAATCTTGTGCTGACCTTGCTGAGAGAGAATTTTCCACTTGTGAAACTATGAAGAAAGACACAGAAATTTATACCAATTTTGCTGTCACGCTGCAGCTACAGAAGTTATGACCACAGTGCAAGTTACCTGCTTAGTTAAGGTGGAAAAAACATTAAATTCATGGGTGGGTGGTAGCCATGAATAGACACATGGTCCCACCAACAGCAGTTGGGTTCCCCGCTGTCTGGAGTCTCTGGCATACACTGGGGGTCTTTAATGTGTCTTTCTAGTATAAAGGGTGACCGCTACATCGTGTGAATAAAGAAGCTGGAGCTGGAGTCAAATCTCTAGACTGATAGAATTCTGTAGCAGAACACTATCTTCCTACTAAAACATGTAACTTGTACCAAAATTAAATATTCTACACATTCATTTTAATTCAATCCCCTGGGGAGCCTCTAAGCTGGCTGTGATGGTGTGTATGTGTGTGTGTGTGTGCATTTGGGTGTGCATTGAACTGGGGAATGATGTGAATGAAGTTACCTACTGGCTGTGTAAGTTCATCAAAACAAATCACGTTAAGAATATACAAGATTAATAACATGACAGAGGGCGTGACACTCAGAGTGCTCCTAGAGATTAATCACCTCAGTGCAGAAGCAAGAGGCTGCCCAGCTTCACTGCTCAGATGGATTTGAGCAGCCAAACTCTAGATGTTCTTTAAAAGCCACAAAATTGCATTTGCTTCCACATTGTATTTATTTAATAATAAACTATTTAATTATTTCAAATCAAAGGATGTTCCAGGAAATCTGCCACATTGATCATAAGGCAAGGGGTCCTTCTGGAACTCTGCCACCTCCACTCTTTGCTCATATGCATGCCTAAGGCGCAAATCCACACAGAGAAACTCACCTGAGCAAACACCTACTGATGGTCATTCAACTTAAAATACTACTCACTAGAAAACTGGCCAAGTAGTGAAGCTGTCAGTGTCGGGACACTGCTGACCTCTGGGTATTTCTGATGACTACACCGTACAACATCACCTTCTAGATTGTCACCGCATCCAGAGCTCCTCAAAATGTGGCCCCCCAAGAATCAAAAACTCTAAATGATCCCTGTTTTGACAAAATGCATTAATGTGTGGTTTTATAAATCCAGATCATTACAACTCTTATTAATTGACTGTTGTATGAAATATCATGTATAAGTTGAGTTTACATAGTTAATTGCTTTTATATGATCTCAGATTTTGTACAGATATTACCCCTAATACCTGTAACCCACAGTAGAGTACAAGAAAAGAAATGAGATGATAAGTAGCCATTGCTGAAGGTCGAATGGCCCTTCCTACAGCAGCTGTGACCATTTTCTACATCACCAAAGACGTTTCCACCACACAACCTCACATGCAAAGACGTGGGCTGGGAGGGGAAGGGAAGGGGAAAGCATTGTGTACACATGGAACCATTTTTTCCCCTGACTTCCAAGGTAGTCATTGAAACATAGCAACCTATTTGCTAGAACTTCCAAAGCATGTGTCTCTTGAAGCTCTATTTTCTTGGGACTTAGACCTGGGTGGGATTGAAGCCCCCACCCCTGTGACTGTCTTGGGAACCGCTGTACTGTGTGGCATGGTTGTCCCTCCCGCCTTCGTCTGACAGGTAGTATTTAAGTCAAACCCTTCCTTCTAGTCCCAAGCTTGTCTTCCCCTCCTTATTTTGCCCTTCTCTTTTCCTCTAATTCACAGGTTTCATCAACAAGCATCACACTATCTCCCCGTCTCACGTGTACTGCTGCCACCCACTCTGGGCCCCTAAACTCCAGCCTCCACCCCGGGTTTGTTCTTGATAACCAACAGAACAAGCAGATGAGTATTGCAGGCACGCACCCTTCAGATGGATAATCTTTAAAAATTAGTTCTCTAGATGAGAGTCAGACCAGAGGAAGGGAAGCGGAAGGGACCCCACAGTCCCGGGGCACTTATGTGCCACCATGGTGTCAGATACTCCAGCCCTGGCCCCCCACTTCCCTACATGTAACAGACCATGTCCTGGGACTATGTGTGTTTTCCCAGGGGAGAAAAGACAGAGTCTGGTCTCAAAGAGTTAGAAGAAATGAAGGGTGTGTTGAGAAGAAGAATGGCTGGAAATGTACTCTCCCGAATGCTGATGAAGCAGACTCAGTATTGATTTTCTTCTGAATTCCTATAATGAGGCCATTATAATTTGAGCATTAAATAAAACACGCCTAGGATTTTGTTTAACCAATCAATGGTGTTGTGTTTAGGGAACTAGAGCAGCCTTTTATGGAATGTGTTTTATTCCATTGGGTGTTTTGGTGCCACCTTGCACTGATTTCTTTTTGTTTTGTTCGGCTTTTCCTCTTGTTGCAGTGGAGAGTGTGAGTGAGCCGTGAGTGACGGTGACAGCTGTGATGTCAGCACTCCCCAGGCACTCACTAAGCCCCACTCTGCTAGGACCTCCTTGGTGGACAGTCACTTCCTTATAACAACCATGTACATTTCTGTTACTCTTCCCAATCCGTAGAAAAGGATAAATCAAGTGAAAAATGTTAATTAATATTTGCCCAGGGTCACAGAGTCAGTAAGTAAGGACTAGATTCAAATTCATAATGTGGCCTATGGGTCCAAAGTTAAATCCAATTACAGTAGTTTAACTTTTAGAAGGAAAAATCCTCTTTATTTCACTGTTTATAATCAGTCACTTTTCCCGAAAGGAACACGGCCTCCCGTGCTCACAGCTGGGATGTGTTCTTTGCCTTTCTTACATCTTGTATTCCTCCCCGCGTTCTGGCTAAGCTATTGCTGTTAGCAGCGTGTGGGATCCAGTGTTGGTGCTACCTGTAACTTTATTCCCTCCTGTAAAACATAGTTTTGTTTACCTCAGTGACTTATCAAAATTTCTCATAGATTCGTTTTTTTAAAGCTATCAAATTTCTCCAAAGCCAGAGGAGATTCACTTTGTCAAAATAATTATAGAACTAGAAGATAGAAAGGTTGCTACAACTTCCTTTATGCGCCAGGATCCTTCTCAAAGTGGCAATTTCATTTGTACCTATAAGGTTTAAAAGATATTTAGTTCACCAAACTTTCTGGCTGACACAAAATGGAATTCTCAGCCCCCGAACTGCAATCTTGGGAGATAACAGGCTCTCTCTGTGTGCCTTGTACCATGATTGATTTTCAGATGCTCTTCGGCAATCCACAAGAGGTTTAATTGAAAAAAAAAAAAAAAGTGCCATTCCTTCAGACTGTGTGAAGTGAAAACTTAGAGCAAAGTAGATTTTCTCCTGATTAGACAGAACCAGATGCATTAAGTAGAGAAGAGAGGCCATGGCTCCACGGGAGCTCTGGGCCCCCACCGGGGCAGTCAGGTGGCTCTGGTCTCCAGCGCAGTGGTCTACAGAGTTAGGGGCTTGTAACTGGAAACGCTTGTGAAATATGTGAGGATTAATATGGGGTCATCACCTTTTTATTTCCTAGAAGGAAAACTTCATAAATCCAGATTCATATCTACTAAGAACCCATCACCATCACAGATCAAGATATTTGAATATTTATTATTTCAACAAATATTTCGAAAATTTTTAGGCCATATCATAGTTCCACATCCAAGCCAAGAAACGACAGCTAAGTACACGAGAGCAGGACGTGCAGACACGGGTGCACAAGGGTCACACACAGTCTATGCGCAGAGTTCTACTGTGCAGCCAAACGTCAGCCAGATAGGAAATAAAATTACTGCAATAAATCTGACAAAGTTCACACTTCACATTTAATGATAATCATGTGGGTAGAATGAGAACTAGGAGAAAACCGCATGAAAGAGAAGAGGAAGCACAGGCTACTCCGAACACACCTCCGGATGCGGTGAGGGCTGCACACGCGCTCTGGGGTTGAGGGTCCGCTGGCGCTGGGTAGGAATCAAGGAGAAATCTCTCATCAGCACCTCGTCTAACTCAGTAGTCCAAGGAGCGTGATTTTAAAGTAATGCTTTAGCGTCTTCTCTGGCTTAGGAAGTATTACAAATGTGTCAAGAAGAGAAAGGAGACATTCCTGTCTTTAGTTCATGCGTCACAGAAACAGCTTTGGACTGGTTATCACTAGACGTGAATTCTGGCTCCAGAGACCCTTGTAAGTAAATTAACCTAAATCAACTTTCCTTTTTGTAGAGAAGAATAATGGTGACACCTCAGTCTGTCTCTCAGGAACATCATGCTAATAAAAATGTCTAATAAAAAGTATGGCCCAGTACACTGAGTGTCAGTCCGCACTGTGCTCAGAGCCGGGGTGGTAAACGCATTTCAACCTGTGTGTGAAGTCCGGTATTTGGAATGGTGTTTGTCCCCAGGAGCAGCATACTGAGGCTACCAAATAGTTTGGAATCTATTTCTAATATTATAAAAAGAACCCAAAATTATGTAATTGACTGGCCGAAGTCAACAATGCCATTTAAGTGAAAATCGTCTGCAATTCCTTCCAACTACTTTCTCGACGGCTCGCCTTTCCTACGGTTATGAGATACAAATCTATAAGTACCTTTTATTTATTTTTTACTAATGTGATAAAACTTGATTACCTCCTATTCAGGTTGATTTTTCAGTGCTTCTTTTGAACCAGCTACATGAGATCTAACAAAGGGAGAACATACAGTGTTGCTAGCGGCAACCCAGTGAAACGAGTTTCGGGCTCTGCCTTTGAAATGGCTCGGGTTACTGCTTCCATTGTGGACACGAGAAACAAGAAGATTGTGGCCCATTATTAGCTTTACCCTTCCTGTGCACTCAATCTCAGACTTCCACTCTGTGCCCCTTCCAACCAGCTGAATAGATTAAAATGTGCCAGATTTCCCATATCTCTGCTTTCCCAAACCTTTAATGCTAATTAGATTAACAACAGCAAAACTTGTTCTGTGCCAGGTGTCATGTCAGGCGCTTAACAAATATTAACTAATTAACCTACAGGACAATCCCATAAAGTAGACACTCCTATTATCTCTATGTTACAGAAGATAGATTCAAGAAACAACCAGGCATATAATTTGCCTAAATTTGTACAACTGGTCACTAGCAGAGCTGGGACCTGCGATGGACATTGTGCACCCACTCCACTAACGCCCAAGGTGGGGGCAAAGGCCTGTGCATCTGACTATGCGCGTTAGAGTTCTCTAAAAATGTACCTGATGAAATGAGCCTCTACCATTTGCCGTGCTTGCTGAAATCTGACTCTTCATTTTCAGTGCATTATTTTTTATATAACAAAGTGGCCAGTTCAGTGAGGATGAGTTTGCAGCAGAAGGTCAAGCCAGGAGAAGCAGGGGACTCATAGCCTTAGGATGCTAGTGGTAGCTGGGTACAAGGTGTCTCCCTTGCCAGGAGAGCTTTTGCATTACTGACTAACAAAGCCTGGAGCTAAATCTGTAAAGTAGCGAAGGTCATTAAAGCATTTTTTTTTTTTATTGCTAAACACAAATGATAGGGGACTGGCCTTCCAATGTCGAGAGAAGGCGACCCTGCAGTTGTGGTCCTGTCTGATGGGATGAGAGGCAGCAGAAGGCCTCTGTAGACACCTTTGCCAGGATCTCACTCTGCCTCCTTTGGCTTCCTTGAGACTGGGCATCTGCTAATGTTGGAGGCCCTGAGTCGGCCTGCCGTTTGTTTACTTCAAGCAAACTGTGATCAAAAGCCCCTAACATAAGCTAGAAAGCTAGCTTAGTGGAATCAACATCTGGTAGATAATATTCAAATTCCCTGAAATCCTGCTTTTCACCCTAGTAGGGTAAAATCAATCTTCCCTTTACTGGAAAAAAAATACGATAAACTATAACTTTCTCACTGTGAGTTTGCTGGGTTTGAAATTCTGAAAACTGAATCCTGGTTGTTTTTCCCAGAAACATCTGGTAACTTCTGAAGTGACACATCACATTATCTTCCCACAAACTGGGCATATGATGACAATCTGTATCTATTGTTGAATCAAACACAGTTTTAACTTGAGAAATGGTATCTTATTAAGCTTTTAAGGGATATTTATTTTTCTTATGAAATGATGAAAATAATGCCATAAAAAATGGAAAGTAAAGCAGAATTTATTTCCTGAATATAGGTATAAAGAAAGTGGCAATTAAGTGACTTTAGAAGATTGTTTTTTTTTTTTAACTAAAGAGTCTTTCCCATTCTGAAATGAATCTGGGTCAATAAAAGTGATTATCCTAGTGACTGATCATTATTGGTGGAACTGTGGTAATTCATGTGTCCTGGGAAGGAAAATATTTGAGAAGTACTGATTGGAATATCGTATGTATCCATTGCAGGCTAGCAATTATTACATTAGGAAGAAAATAGGGCCTTATGATTTTCTGTGAAAAAAAAAAAAAAATCTTGTACTCCAGATTTTAGTATGGCATATATGGTTATAGGAATATATGATTTGGAGTTCAAGTTCCAAAGAGACATCAAACCAGATATACTTTAAAATGCAAGTATTGAGACTGACATTGTAAAAGTTGAAAGTGTTAAGTTATTTTACTTAAGTTGTAATTGATTTTCTTTGTAGCTTTCAGTTACAAAATTAAGTTCATTGAACTCCTACACCAAAGTTGCCAACCTGTACTCACTGTTACTCACTGTTAATGAACAATTATTACCTGTATTCTTCTCATGTGCAGACTAACCTGTTAGGTTAATGGCTGATGTTATCACACTGTATGAACCTATGATTTTAGAAAACATCTAGTCCACTTGGCTTTCTTTCTTGAAGAAACAGGACCTCAATGTGGTTTGTGAATGAAAACTAAATGACTAGCCCATGTAGATCTATGTCTAAATTCCTATAGTATTTTAGTAATTTGGGTTTTTACATAGAAAGCAAACATAATAAGGGAATAGCCAGACTTATGTAATGGAAGGAGAACTATATAAAATTTGCAATGTAATTAGTTTAAATGTAATTATATTAAACAAAATCTCAGCACAGACTTGTAAGGCACACAGCCACAATATCCTGTACTATTAATGTATGTTAGGATTCTAACACACCCATAGCCGAGGTAAAACCTTGCTGAAACACACCCAGTGGCCAAAAAAACCACCTATGTTTGTGTCTTGTGAACTATATTGTTGATGACCCAGTCTCTATATCCCAATGGATATCCTTCAGTGGGCCCCTCATTACTGACCGCAGAAAATCCCTTTGCATCTGGATTGCAACCACCCCTTATCTAGACTTTAATGGGATCCTTTTCACTTGTATCTCTGTGCAGGATTTTGTTTTGAATACGTTCTGAAAGTACTTGCTCCCTCTTGCTCAGAATATGCTATTGCCAGCGTGCTAGGCATACGACATTTCATAGAAAAGCTGATCTGCCTGTGTCTGTTTACCTTTATTCCAAGTGTAGGATAAGAAACAAAATGTTCAAAAATATTGGTTTCCTTAATATTTCTTAGATAATTCAAATATGACTTCACCCCCTGTCTTTTGCCCAGCTGCCCACTGGTCGAAGGTCATCATTTCTGAGTCAGCAGCAAGCTGTTGAGAAAGGAAGATGTCAGTGTGCACCTCTCAGCCCCTGACTTGGCTCATTCTCCCCTTTCCACCCTCAGAGGTCCCTGAGTCCCATTTGAAACAAAATAATTTGAAGAATGTAATTTTGTCACATCATACTTCTGCATACTGGGAGAAAGGCAATGCTTTCTAGTACTTTCTAGGCCTTGTCCTAGACCTCAGATTCCTGCTCCTTGGCACAGGTATTGCATCGGTTCCTCTCTACCTAATTAACAAAGGACTCAGACTGGCTTGGAGGGAAGGAACCAGTATGGAAAACTCAGTCTTGCACCAAAAGAAGCTCCAATACCAAGATGCATATTGCCAGTGCCATCACCAAGGAAGCAGGCTGGACAATGGATTGTAAGCTCCAAGCTTGCAGGAGGTGGACCTCCTCATGCCTGTTGGGGAAAAGGCCCCAGCAACCTCTGAAGCTGCTATTTATTGAGAACAAGCTCCTCTCCCCTGAGCCCAACCCTCATACTGGAATTCCATAGCTGATCAATATTTGGCTGCCAAGGTCTGTTCCTTAAAGTCTAATGATTGCTTGTATGTTTCAAAAACTGCCACTTTGTCTCTGCAAGCCTGCTGCCCTGGTCAATAACCACTTTGTCTCTGCAAGCTGGCTGTACTGGTTCCTACACATTTTGCTGCATAGGTTGCTATATAGGTTGCCACATAGATCACTAAGTATGTTGTTACATAAGTTGCTACATATTCTGTTATATAGGTTGCTACACATGTCTAGAAACCACAAGCTTAACCCTTAAAATGGCTTGAGAGATCACAACCTGGAAGTGAAATCAGATGGGAAGACAGATAAGTTTAGTGCTGATGAGAAGGAAAATGTTTAAGCGTGAGAGGTTTGGAACAGGGCAGTCAGATGGCAGTAGAAACGTGAGGAGGATGGTGGCATGTTTGGTAAACAAATGGCATCAAATGGCAATAATAGATTTTCCTTTGTTTTCTTAAGAATGATATATTAATATGTAAAATTTTCTTAAATTAATCAAAACGTTGCAAATTATACCAGAAACCTCCTTGTCAGCTGCGGGAGAAACAAGGTCTCATTGGAGTCCCTAACAGAAAGATGATAAAGGGCAAGCTAAATATTTATCAAGCACTTATTATGCGCCATATACCATACAAGGTAATTTACTTATTTTACCTAATTTAATGTAACCTTGCTGATAATCCTATTAAATTTATTTAAAGATTTCAACTTTATGGATGAATGTGAGGATTAGAGTAGATAATTTACTACTACTCTGGTAGTAAAAGGCAGAGTCTGATTAAAGATTCCATGAACATGCCATCCCATTGGCTCTTCTGTAATGTCATATCATGTCACATCATGTAAAATCATCACACGCCACGCCATGTCAGGTCATGTCACATCATGCCATGTCACATCACATCACATCATGTCACGTCATGTCACGCCATGTCATGTCAGGTTATGTCACATCATATCAGGTCATGTCATACCATATCATGTCATGTCACATAATGTCACATCACATCATGTCATGCCATGTTATGTCGGGTCATGTCACGTCATGTCACGTCATGTCATACCATGTCACATCACATCACGTCAGCTCATGTCATGCCTCTGGTCTTGTCTCCTTTTCCTCCCCTTATCCTCCCACTATGCACATATCATACCTTTTGCAGTTGCCTTCTCCCACAGTACTTGGAAACTTGGATATTCTCTTATCTCTCTGTATCCCCTTTTTTTTGGTACATTTTTTTCCTCGTTTCTTTCTAGTTTGAGAAATGTCTATTGATAGATCCTCAAGCTTAGAGATTCTTTCTGACTTACGTCCAGTCTATTGAGGAGCCCATCAAAGGCCTTCTTCATTTACTGCTTTTTATCTCTACCGCTTGTTTTGGTTTCTTTCTTAGAACGCTCATCTCTCTCCCACAGCATCTGTCTGACCTTGCACGTTGTCTGCTTTGCCCGTTAAATAAATCCCTTTGTGTAGTAATCACAGTTGTTTTAAATTCATAGTCTGATACTTCTGACACCACCATCATATCTGATTCCAGCTCTCATGCTTGCCATGTCTCTTCAAAGTATGGTTTGCGTTTTTGTTTTAGTTTATTTGTTGTACTCGTGACTTTTTGTAGTTGTGGTTGTAAAGGGAACATTATGTACTTGGTTAAAAGAACTCTCCTAACAAGGTGTTTAATGATGTGACTATAAGTCACGGGGGACAGAAACTGCCCAGACTTGTTGGGGGTCTTGGTCTCCTGGTGAGTCTCTGCCTGTGGGCTGTGAAATTCATGAATGCTGCCCCTCTCCTTACTTAGGTAGGACTGGATGGCTGGAGGGAAATGAAATTGTGAGCCTTCCTCTCCCCACATGGAAGTCTAGAGTCACTGGAGATGGGCATTGCCTTCCTCCAGGTCAGTGCATTCTCATAAAACCTTAGTATGTTAAGTTCTGGTAAAAATAACTTCTCTTGAGAGCAGCTTTTTAAGAAGAACATGATGCTCTGTTGTATTTCAGTGTAGTTGTTTTTTCTTCTTTCTGTCTAAAGCTTATGGGCATTTTTCTCCGCTACTCACTGTGAGACTCTGATTGCGAGCCATAAGGTTCATGGCCCCGCAGATGGAGTTCCCCAGGGTTTAACTCTCACCTGGGTCCACACTGAGTTTCCAGAATGTCATTAATCACAGCTCATGTTTCCCCACCCTGGTGTTGGTTTCCACGCAAGCTTTTGATCATAGATTTGTTCCTTGGTAAGTTGTGATTTTGGGGTGTTCATGAATTCAGGAGCAGTGTTTCCCCCCATGAGCTGGTTTCTCTGATGGATTTAAGAAGAGTTGTTGATTTTTCAGTTTGTTCTCTATTTCTTGGTACAACGGAGGGAAGAATTTCAATTTCTTTGCACACCAAACTAGAATATGGACTGAATTTCTTTTTTATTTCAGAATAAAACACAATTACACGTCAAAAATCATACTTTAAATGTAACCATTATTATAAACAAAACTAATAAGACTAATAAACAAGTCGGGAAAGAAGCAAAAACTTTGAAACCAGTGAAATTTCTATTCTATTTAGAAATCACTAACAACAAATACTAGGTAGCAATCTGTGCAGCATTTTTCTTATTTGGAGATGAAAAGATAGGGGACTAGCCTTCAGAAAGCAGAGAGTGAGGATGCTATTGAATTGTTTGCCCCACAATACCAAAGACAGTATTTTTAAAAGACTAACAAAACCAATGATTTCTAAATTCTGTAAAGTACAGAACAAGCTAGAAAGCATAGTCAAGAAAAAAACTACTGAGTGTTGGTAAAACTGTGAGGCTAGTGGTATTCTAACCTGGGCTGCTCCAATTTCTCCTTCCAACACTATGATGTGGAGATCAGTAAAGCTAAGGGGTGGGAGGGCCCTATTAGGGGGTCCTTGCAAAGCCCCAAGTCTGGAGCCCTGTCAATATTTACACAATACTTCTGGAATCTCACTGAAGAAACCCTGTTCTCAGGGTATTGTCACTATTTGATATGACTCAGGCCTCAACTCTGAGGAAAGACACTGTCCCAAGGTGCTAAGAAATTATATCTGTCAGGTGGAATTGTTAATATCGCAGCTCTTGAAGGTTGTGAAAATAAAGAATATCAGTAAAGTGATATAAATTCTAAAACAAAAAACTAAATAGAAAAGTTGGAGTTCAAAATATAGGTGAAATGAAAAATAACATCAACTAAAAAGAACCTTTTATCAGGTAGAACAGAGATTAGTGAACATGAAGACAGATAAATATAAAAGGCAGGATATTCAGTCTGAGGCATAAAAATAAACGGACAAAGTGAGCAGAAACTCAGATAACTGTGGGGCACGAGTAAGTACACCAACACACACACAAGGAGAGCTTCAGAGGAGACATAATAAAGACACAGGTGTTAAAACTAGACAATTAATGGATATTTCCCAAATTTGATGAAAAATATTAACTAACACTCTCTAGAATCTCAACAAACTCCAAGTAGATAAACTTAGAGATATAAAACTCCAAAGATAATAGTCAAACTCTCAGAAGCCAGAGACAAAATCTTTGAAAGCAGCAAGAGAAAAATACCTGGCTGCATGTGAGGGCTCCTCGGTCAGGAAAAGGCCAGAAACAAGCAGCCAGATGCAACAGCAGCTGAGCAGGCCACTTCGCGTCAGGAATCCAGCCTGCACCCAAACCGTCCTTCAGAACCAAAAGACACACAGACTGCACCAGATACACACATTAATACATACATGATAAGTAAATAAATTGCTAAAAAAAATTGTTGCCATCACATCAAAAGAAATACTGGAGAATAAGTACATTAAACAGAAATTTTAAACCTGTGTTGATGGACTTATAATGTATAGAGATGTAATTGGTTTGACAATAATGGCACAAGAGAGGGAGGGAGGTCAGGCTCTCCGAGAGCAAAGTTTCTCCATACCACTGGAATCACATTGATATTCATCTGAACTAGGTTACTTGCAGGTTATGCTACAGGCTGTAATATCTAGAGCAGCCATTAAGAAAATAACTCAACAGGACACAATTATAAGAGGGACTTTACCTGACAAATGCAATCACTGTAACCTAATTCTTTGCATCCTCAATGAATCCCAAACAATAACAAATATATATATAAAAAATAGCCAGGCTGGTGGGGAAAAAAAAGAAAAGAACTCAAGAAAATATTTTTTTAGAAATGAATATAAATTACACATAGGGAGTCATGTATTTAACAGAATAAACATGGCAATGATGGAGAATAGGGAAATATATAATATAAGTGTATAGAAAGAAATTCACAGAATCCAATCATATCAATAATGGTCATAAAAATAAGTAGATTAAAGACTTCACTCTTAAGGCAAAGTGTGTCACATTATATTTAAAAAATAGAATCCAACTACAGGCTGTATATAAGAGACACACTTCAGATTCAAAGTGGTAAAGAGTCCAAAACAAAAATAATGGAGAAAAGATATTTCATACAAATTATAAATGAAAGAAAACCATGGTAGCTATGCTAATACTATAAAATATAGACGTTAGAACAGATAGTATATACAAAAGGATTGCTAGAGACCACAGGGATATCTCATAATGACAACGTTTCTGTGAAGCAGGAAGCAATTATAAACATGTATTTTACTCCCAGCAATAGGGTCCCAAAATGCAGGAAACCAAAACAGACAGAATTAAGGAGAGAAATAGGCAATGAGAAATAATAGTTGGAGAGTTCAATATTATACTCATCTGTGGTCAATAAAACATCCAGGCAGAGAATGCTCAGATTTGAAAATTGTTGCTTACTTAGTTGAACTGGTATCTCTGAACATTCTATCCAAAGACAGAACAAAACACACTGTTTTCAAGAGCACATAGGACACCCAAATTTCAATAAATGTAATACGTTGTATTAATAGAATAAAAGTTATAATCTGTATTATTTCTCTTTTTTTCTTTGCAGTTTTTGGCTGGGGCTGGGTTTGAACCCACCTCTGGCATATGGGGCCAGTGCCCTAGTTCTTTGAGCCACAGGCACTGCCCATAAACTACATTATTTCTATAGACACAGTAAAACTATTTGGAAAACCCAACACCCATTCCTGATTAAGCACTCTCCAAAAATTTTGCATGAATCACAACTTCCCCAACACACCCACCATGAGCACTGCATTTAACAGAGGAAGACTGAATGTTTTGCCTGACGTTGGGAAAAGGGAAAAACGCTTGCCACTTCCACCCAGCATTGTGTTGGAATATCCAAGCAGTGCAGTCAGGCAGGAAAAGTAAATGAAAGCATCTACTGCGGAAAGGAGGAAGCAAAACTGTAGTTCTTCCCACATATTCTATCTTGTATTAAAAAATCATAACAATCCTACAAAAAATGACCAGAACTCACAAATCTGCAGAACAAGTTTGTAGAATACTAACTTGGTCAATAGTAAATTCAGTTATATTTTTATGTATGACCCATGTCCAATATAGAAATGAAATTAAACATATAATTCCTTTCATAATAGCATCGGAAAGATTAAAATACTCATGAATAAATTAATGGCAATAGTTGCATAAGAAGACAAATTTCCTTAAAATTATAAATACTTCAAAGGGGGCCCTATATGATGTGTAAAATACGTCTTCATGAAGTTTCAAAAAATGTAAAAGATAAGAGGAAATTAATCAAGAACAGAAAAATATTTTCCATATGCACACTAGATACTCACTTCAAGGAGTAAGAAATTCCTTATAATTAATAGTCAAACCAAAAGGACTGGACCTTGGTGCGTAAGGGGAAGGGGTAAGGGATGTGGTGCAGCCTCTGCATTGTGCTCTGAGGCCAAGGGGAAATCCTGAAATATCACTGGAGTTGGAAAGCTTACACACGTGGAGCTCAAACATGGTACATTTTTAATAACTTAGAAAAACAGTTTTAAAATTTTCAGCAGTATTAAACATTTACAACCATTGCTGTCTTGCAGCTCACCAGAAGCACTCTTGGGAATCCGAGTACAGACTATTCTATCTTCAAAATCACAAGTTACCACTCCTCACATTATGGGCCAATAGCATTTGTGAAATTAAAATTAATTTGAAGTGTAAGTTGTCCAATACTGATTTTTGGTATATACTCTATCAGCCTGATGAGACTCCAACTAAGAAAGAATTTCTTAAGGAATTTCCTCAAGGAATTCATCGTTTCATAATTATGTGAGTTTGTTATTGATCTAGGATTTTTCTAGGCTTGGATCAGAATATCATGTGGATATGGCTTTCTAAGAGATAGATGTTCTCAGACAGGTCCTTGCCAGCCATAACCAAATAATGAAGTATGTATGTCTGGCCACAGAAAGGAGACAGGCAAAACTACTTTCCTATTTTGGTGACACTAATTATTAGTAGCTAACAGTAGCTTCAAAAAGTTATGTTATCCTATTATCTAATTTTTGCAGGAAAAAAAGTCAAAGTCAAAGCATCTGACACACATCCCTCAATATTCAAATAGATAAATCAATTCACAATCAGGCCAGCTTTTTCTTGACCAAGGGGACCTCAGTTCTTCTGGCAGGACCAGGAGAAAACGGTATCACTAAAAACTGACACAGCTCTAGGCTTAAGACAAATAACTGCTAGATAAATATTATACATATTATAAAACATGTAATAACATTTTTATGCTGAAATAATGTTCTCTAGCTTCTGTCAAGGCATCGCAGATGCTTTGGGTTCTCTGGATTTATCTAAAGTTTTTCTTTGAAGAAAACCATTGGTCTTCCGTAAAAGATATGCTAAATGATACACAATTTTTTTAAATAATTTTTTTGCTGACCTTCTAAAAACTAATATTCAATAACTACAAATCTCACTACAGACTCTTAAGATGAATCTTGAATATTTTTACTTATTAAAGGAAAAATTGTCCACTTAATTTTTTTTAATTTTGACCAGAACATTGTATACTTACTTAAACTTAGCACAGCAAAGCTGAGACTTTTATGGCAATTTGAGAGAATAAAGTTTGTATGTTGACTCTATTAACTTAAAAATGGAGTTTAAAGGGCAGTGCCTGTGGTTCAAAGGAGTAGGGCACCAGCCCCATATACCAGAAGTGGCGGGTTCAAAACCAGCCCCGGCCAAAAACTGCAAAAAAAAAAATGGAGTTTCAAGTTGCATGTGTTTTTTAAGTTATTAAGTTCTATTTCATTTTATTGATGCATGAGTAGAGACATATCAGAAAAAATTGTTTCTTCACCATAGAAAATGCTTTAGAAGCAGTGGTTTAGAAAAGATTTGAGAGTTTGGTAACAGTAAGGATTTTCTTTTTGAATATGACCTCATGGATATGCAAATAAAATGGGAAATCTGTTTTATGTTAATAATTCCTCAAGGTAGAAGATCTCTCTCCTTGATGGTAACAGTGGTTAAAATAAAACCACAGCTGTTACTGAAACTGTGAAGATGCAAACCTCTTGGCAAGAGGTCCAAGCATGTGAATTGGACCAAGTCAGTGCAGAGCATAACAGATGATGTCACAAGGGCATCATCATAACAGATGTCATAAGGTCACAATCATAAGAGATGATGTCACAGGGCATCATCATAAGAGATGATGGCATGACCACATGTCATAACAGATGATGACATGAGTGCATGTCATAAGGCTCCAGGAAACAGAACCAATGGGATAGGTACAGGTCTCATAAAAGGACTTTATTATGGGAATTGGCTTATCCAATTATAGAGGACAAACAGTCCCATGATGTGCTGTCCACAAGCTGATTATTAACAAAAAAACTGGTGGTGTCGTTTAGTCTGAGTCCAAAGACCTGAGAACTGGGAAGTTGAAGGTGTGACTCTTACTCTAGACAAAGCCCTGGGGTTATCAGGTGGGTGCTCTGGTGTAAGGGCTGGAGTCCAATGGCCCATGGAGCAGGAGAGGTACTGTATGAGGATGGGGAAGATGTTCTAGATCAAGGAGAACTAGTAATCTTCCTCACACATTGGTAAGAGTGATCTTTACTTGGTCTGTGATTCAAATGCTAACCTCTTCTGGAAACCCCTGCACTGACACACCCAGAGATAATGCTCTGCCAGTTATCAGGGCAGCTCTTAGCTCAGTCAAGTTGATGCATAAGATAAATTATTATAGGAAGACTGGCTGGAAAAAGGATAGGGAATCAGAGGGTCCACTGGAAGAGGTCAAGGGAAATTTGGGATTCAAAAGTCAGCTACTTAATGACCAACCCCCTCAATGACTGATTTACCTAAAATATCTTCGAGTGTGTTGGCACCCACTTTTGTGTTCCATTCACTTTACACATAGTTTTGGATTTTAAAAAATATTTTTGGTAATTTAATTTCCTAATAGGCATTTTTATGATGCATTTAAATATTATTAGATTTTAGGGATGACAAACTTTATATAATTGGGATTTTCTTTTAAAATGCTGCATTTTCTTAGAGCACTTAGAGAAATTTTAATAAATTTACATAAAGGCTTATTTTAAGCATCTAACTGTGTTTGTAGTTTTATTTATATTTAAGATCAATAAATATTTTCAAATTACATTAAAGGTGGTTTCCTTTGCACTAGAAATATTGTTAAATAATTTCTTCATTTGGAATTGGCTGTAGATAAAGAGATGTATATGAGGAGGACTTAAATGAGAGTTTAGTTCTGCTCTATCAGTTCATATTCCTCTTTAATCTTATTATTATTATCATTATTATTATTTTTTGTAGTAAATTCCTGATTTATTGACCTAATCACGTTGGAGATTGCGTTTGTGACTTTTCATATTTATTTACTGTTGTTAATAGATACTACTGAGTGTGGTTTTCCCTGATTCCTTACAGGCCAGAGAGCACTTAGGCAGAAGCTGATGATACTAATGGTGGTGGTGGCAGTGGTAGCATTCTGTTCGATTGTTCCTTTAGCTAGTTAATAATATTGAATCATAAAACAGTGTCCTATTTTACCTTTTGTCATGCCAGCACACACATGCAAGGAAAAGCCAATAGCATCAGTGACTGATGGTGTGTGTCACTGTAAGTTGAAAATCAATGGCCACCTCCATTCTATCCATTCATCCAACAAATTTTGAGCTTGTCTTTGCCTTAGGTTTGGTCCTGAATCCCACTTAATTAGCTTTTCACAAAAATTACCTCAATGACTCATGGCAACAGAGTTTCTGAATTTTTTCTGAAGATGGATGAATTATTGCCATCTGAATACTTTTTGTTAAGCTCCTTCTGTTCAGCGTCCATTTGGTAAAGCCATCTAAATAATTAGTATCAAGAAACAAAATAAATGATACTTTCTTGCATTAGGTATTAAGAACATTTGCAACTTTTTATGTTTTGGTATATAGGAAGCTTGTAACTAAATATTTGCGTGATGCTATCAATGACAACCAACCACAGTCTATATATATGATATATATATTATCTCCATTCTATTGAGAAGTATTGTTTTGCTTTTATTCTAATAATGTGAGGGCAATGCTTATCTTTTGTGTAGAATTCTTCAAGCTTTGTCAATCATTCAGACATTGAATGATTATTATATTTTTCATAAAATACAGTTTTGTAAAATTATATAATTTCACAAATTATTATATTTTTATACTGTTTTTCTTTCTAATTTACTATAATTCCATCATATATTTTTTTCATTTAACTATCTCTAAACAGAAAGTATTAATTCCATAAAACACTTAACAAACAAATGGAAAAACTCTTAAATTTTTTATATAAAAATATTTTTGGTTTAAGTAGATAGGTTTCATATCAAAGATGCATATGTGTGTGTATCCCCCCACACACAGCTAGAATCATCAAAGAGGCATTTTAGAACAGAGTTAATGACATAAAGATGCACTCTGTGGTCAGTTGTGATAGTATCTATCCTTTACTCCATATATTTGTTAAGGATTGCAATTGACCTTGCAGCACTGTTTTTCAGAGAGTTACTGAAGTTTTTTCTTTTTTTTCTTTTTTTTTATTAAATGATAGCTGTGTACATTAATGCAAACATGGGGTACAGTGTAATGTTTTCATATACAATGTGAGTTACTAAAGTTTTCACAGAACATCTCCATAAAATTTGGATTACAAAATAATCAAATACATACTATAAATTAAAATTTTGCATAAATATACTTAAATATCTTACGTTGGAAGACCATATATGGATACATAGTTAGAGCCTACCAATAATGATTTGGTCATCCTGAGCGAGGCATTCCTGCATGAAATTGTTCTGATACTCAGCTG
>CAUYQV010161257.1:0-10314 GCA_963574575.1 Galagoides demidoff
TTCAGAGGAAAAGCCATTTCCAAAAAATTAGCCAATAACACAGTGCTCATGGCGCACAATGCTGATTGCAGGCACTGATTTATTTAATCTGCACAATCTTTGAGGTGACTATTATTAATATCCCCATTTTGCATGTGAGGACATGAAGAAGTTACAAAAATACTTATATTATGCAGCCTTAAAGAGAGATGGAGACTTTACCTCTTACGTGTTTACATGGATGGAGCTGGAACATATTCTTCCTAGCAAAGTATCTCAAGAATGGAAGAAAAAGTATCCAATGTACTCAAGCCCTACTATGAAACTATATGAAAGCTATAAACCCAATTATAGCCCAAGAAGAAGGAAAAAGGGGAGAGGGAGGGGAGGGGAGAGGATGGGTGGAGGGAGAGTAATTGGTGGGACCACACCTATGGTGCATCTTACAAGGGTACATGTGAAATTTACTAGGTGTAGAATATAAATGTCTACATCTAGCCATGAAGGCTATGTTAACCAGTTTGATGATAGCATTTCAGATTGTGTGTAAAACCAGCACATTGTACCCCATGATTACATTAATGTACACAGCTATGATTTAATACAAATAATAACAATAAAATAAAATATTTCGCCTAAGGTTAAAATATCCACAACATTTTATTTTTTTGGTTCTCAATACAGTCAGTCCTCAGCTCCATGGGATGCAAGGGGCAGAGATGTGGAAACCTGTCACTCGTAAAGAGCTCATTGTCCACTATGGAGCACCCCTGCCACCTGTTCACCACCTTTATGCTTTTCGTGATATGCTCATGCCACCTGAATTGTTCTTTATTCAATGTGTTTACTTCCCTCACTGTTCTTTTGAAAGGAATTTGGGTGTATATGGGACGCCATTATCTCTAGGATAAATCAAAGGAAATAAATGATCATATTTTAAAAACCCTTGTCTATGAATCCTCAACACTCACCTCAGTGTATCTGGCCATTGGTAGAAGTCATGGGTCTATTTGAAAGCAAAAGTTTTCACATGTAAATAGCAAAAAAGTTAAAGTAACAATACCAACAGCTATTAATTCTATGCACCACACAAGATTTAGACAAATATAATCCAAAAAGCAAACCTTGCCACACTTTCACTGAGAATGGATGGCAGGTGTCCCTTCTGTCCCCATACTCTGGGGTTGGGGATAAATTTTAATGCCGGGCCCAGTCTGAAGAGTGACTTGCCTTCAATTTCTTCATTTCCAGACATGACAGCATGAGCAGAAACATCAGCTACCCAAGGAAGACATTTGTGAGCATAAAGCTAATTACTTACAACTTGTACTTAAGGTCCAAAAAGCGCCAATTTTCTCGCTCAATGACCCATTTTATGTGCTGTTGTGGGCTGTGGGTGTCCCCAACGTCAGCATCTGTGAATGAGCAGGTGCACACAGGGAGTTGGTCTGGGTCATGCTCTCACATCTCCTCCAGCTTTAAAAGCCCATACAAGTCATGCCACCTGGCCTGGAAAAAAAATCTCTGCATCTCCTCCTAATGAAAACATAAATCTAATGCCCACCCCATGGTGCTGTCATTTGTCCTGTTTTCCCAAAATGATCTGTAGATTTGAGAAGTTAAAATGTCCCTGTTCGGTTTATTTTTCACGCTCACCAAAATTCCAATGATGTGAGTGCCTCGTGTGATGATCGTGAGGTACATTTACAAAAAGAAAATGTAATATAACCTCAGGATGTATGGAAATCAAGAATATTATTATATAAAATCCTACAGTGAAGTGACTTGTGCTGAATGATCAGGAGTTATATGCCTTCGACACAGCCAAAAGGAGAGTCTTTGCACACATTCCTTCTGGTGCTATATCAGAATGTACCAGCTAAGAAAATGAAGTGGCTGAGAGTCTGTGATACCAATAAGAACACTAGATCACACATTGGAATCTATAACACTGCTGATGTGTTTGCAAATCCAACCTGATAAAGTAATCTCCCTCTGAACATATATCATTCCTCGAGTTCCTCAGACTCCTAATAGTTGAAATTTCCCAGCTGCCGTCACTTGCAATGAGCATGAAGTAATCACATAGGATGCAGTGGGCTGATGCCAACGCTAAGCTGTCATCTTAATCAGGGAAGTGCCGATAGACCTGTCCTCCCATTACATTATCCGTTAAAACTCCCTTCAAGGCATCGCTGATTTCTATAAAATATCATGCTTTGCGTTGCCCACAGACAACTTTGTGCCATTCGAATCAAGAGAGAGTTGAATTTTAGCAACCCAAGCATAATGTTGATACAGATGATCGCTACGCATCTCCAACTGCTCGGGTGAAAAGTGGTGATGCACAGTGCTGGTCCCAGGACTCTGGGATGACGAGGATGCAACTGACCCACAGAGGAAGGTTTTCACTTGTGAGCAAAGCATCTAATGGAGGCTTAACAACAAGAACCCATACAGGATCAAAATGTACTCATTGATACAAATATTTTAGTGCAGTCAATGTCACCAGCTACCTATGAGGAGCAGAATATAAAATTAAGATAGGAACAAGTATTTTTTATTAAATCATAACTGTATACATTTATGGTGTACAGTGTGGTGATTTGATATACAAATGCTTAAGCCAAACTGATTAACATAACTATTACCTCACTTACTTAATTTTTTGTGGTAAGACGTTATAATATACTCTTAGTTGTTTTGAAATATCCCCTTGTGCTGTGCACACAGCAACAAGTATTACAACTAGATGAATAGTTGCTTTGATTGGGAACTCTATGGAAGCCACTCTACTAAACACTTTGCATGTACTGCTGAGTCTCAGAATAACTCTAAACAGTTGTCCTGTTACTATCCTAATTTTATTAGTGAGGAAACTGAGGCATAGAGAATTAGGTAGCCTGCCCAAGGTCATAAACGGTGAGTGGCAAAACCGAAATGAGGGTCCACGCAACCTGACCTTCAGAACCCACACTCACTGCAAACCATGCCCTGATGAGTAAAGCAAAGACCAGTCTTCAGCCATTCACATCCTAAACTGTGGAGGGGACAGATATGAAGACATTCACAAAAGTCATTATAATGAGACTCTCACTCGGGGGATGAAATAAGAGATAAGGTTTAGCTCCCTGGTGAAATGACTACAAAATGGGCAAAAGATGTAACACACTGGTTTTCAAGACACTATTCATCAAGCAATGGAGGATTCTGTCACGAAGAGACAGGAAACAAACAAGGAGAGCATGATCACTGTCCCCACTGTCCACGTGGTGCAGACTCTCTGAGCTAAGAGGCAGAGCTGAGTGCTCAGGAGGCCGAATGGGCATCACCTGTCAGTCATCAGAGCACCAGCAAGGTGAGAGCTGCACAGAGAGAACCCCAAGGATATGAAGAAGCCCCTCAAATACTCAGCTGAGTAATAGTCAGCACACGAGAATGAGGAAACTACCAGAGGCCAGGGATTAAAACAATCCTGGAAGATCAGAGTGAACTGCACCCAGTGCTCACAGGGTCAGGAATGGTGCCTGCTTCCTACATCTAGAGAAACTTCAAAATTCATGGGCCATGGGTAGAGTCCTTAGGAAGCTTTTGTCCCCAGAGTGAGAAATAATTATCCCTAATCTGAGCACTACTCTGGCCTACCAAACAAATCTTAACAAGAAGATCCTAAACAACCAAATGGTTTCCAAGGAACTTAACTGCATCCCAAAACAAAGCTCAATAATATTAGAAGAAATACAGAAATGTCAAGCAAATGAAAAAGTTAAGACTCACAACATCTTGCATCTCGTCAAAGCAAACCAAAAGGAAAATACAACCACAATGAGGAGAAAATAAAATCACACCATGATGGGCACACATGTTCAAGTTGTCAAATGAGGATATCTCAAATGTTACTGTATGTGTGGTGTAGGGCAGAGGAAAATTATTTGACAAAGTGATGCCTGAAAACTTTCCAAACTGAATAAAAGTTATAAATCCACAGATCCAAGAAGGCAAACAAGCCCTAAGCATAGGAAACAGAAACTACACCAAGGAATAGTATCATCAAATGGCTCAAAAACACGGATAAAGAGAAAATCTTAAAAGCCGTCGGAGGAAAAGGATGCGTTCTCTACAGAAAAAGATACGGATGACTGCAGATTTTTGTTGGAAATAATACAAGTAAGAAGAAAGTGGAGCCACATCTTTATTAAAACAAAACCAAAAAAATGCCAACCTTGGATTTTATAGGTGCCAAAAAATCCTTCATAACTGAAAGCAAAATAAAGGTCTTCTTAGACTTACAATAGCTGAAAGTGTCCCTCGCCAGCAAATCTGAACTACCAGAAATGTTTAAGGCAAACATTCATTTCTTTTAGGCAAAAAGAAAACTATGCCAGGTGAGTAATGATTCAGGAAAAATACTAATTATTTCTCTCCAGAGTGAAGGGCATGGGTGGATTTGTGACCTTATTGGGGAAGAGCCTTGTATTGTCCTTGAAGGATGGAAGGACATTGATGACATGGAGATTGTAGACTTAGGGTGGGGGGGACATTCTCAACACTTAACTCCTAAATGCATTTTGTTGCTGGGCTGTGGATAGAAAACTTCAAACTAAATTATAAAATATGCCCTCTCAGAGGAAATTAGCTACACACAAAAAAATTCTTGGCTGTGACCTTGGGCAATTTTACGCTTACAAAATACCTCTTATTAATGTCTTCATGTTCAGCTTAGTTTAGACTGCCAAAAACATTGTCAACCAACCACAAAGAGCCCATAAACTTAGAAGAAATTGGTGCTCTGCTAGTAATCAAAAGACTAGATGTAAAACCAATAGTAAGATATTCTTCTGTTTTTAAATTGGCTGAGACTCAACGGAAATAACTTATAATACAACGGTGAGAATCTGGCCACAGAGTCAGATTGTTGGATTTGAATCTTGCCTCCCCTTCCTACAATGTTGACTCTCTGAGCTCATTTCTTTGCTTATAAAATCAGAACAGTATCAGGACCTGCCTTGTCCAGGGCTGAGATTACACAAGGCAGACTCTTAAGACAGTGCCTCACACAGGTGAACACAGAATAAAAGCTACCTGGGGTTACTTGGGGATTGGGGGATTGTAAATTGACACAAACAACAATTTGACAGTATGTGTTAAGAGGTTATAAAACTTCCTTGTATAGGTATCCATGAAAAAATCATTGAACATGGAAACCCTGTCTGTCTTCTCTGCCATTTCTCCAGCAGTTATCACAGAATCAAGTTCAGAGGAGCTACGCAGTAAATATTTGTTGGCAGCCTAAACGAGGATTTATGTAAGACAATGCTTATGGGAGTGTTACAGTATTAGAGAAGCTTGATGAATGCCTTCATAAATTGTAGCGATCCATATGATGGAATATTATGCAACCATGGAAATGACATTTTGAGGAATATTTAATAAAAGTACAGAGTATTCACAGTATTCAGGAAGAGAACAACGACTAGGCTGCAGAATTCTACATGCAGTATATCATCCAAATTTTGTAAAAACCTGTTTACATGTACATGCAGAGAGGAAGGAGAGAGAGACGATCACTAGATTTAACTTTGAGTGGCCAGATAGAGGCAATTTCTTTTTGTTTTTTATATGCGTCTGTGTCCTTATTTTCTGAAATAAGTATATCTTGCTTTTATGATCAGAGGAGTGATGTTATTTAAAGTACGTAAGGGGAACAACTCACTACGGATTGTTGAAAAAGATGAGTAATCTACGATCAGTAAAGAGACCCTTCAGGAAACGGGGCAACAATAGCCCAAGAGGGAGAATGTTTAATTCCTTAGGTCTTAAAAAACAAACACGCACTTCAAGTAAATGCATGCAATATGGTGAGAGAAGGCAGTGACCAAAACGCAGTGTGGAGCACTGGTTAATGTAAAAACATGTGCGATTTTATTCCTAAGAACTGCTCCCTTGAATCATTTATCCTACACCGACCTTCTCATACGAATTGGAAAGCTTTGCAACCTAATTTTAATTTCTAATGTGCCTGGTGCTTATCCTCAGTTATTTTTCCTGTTTAAAATCCATTAGAATAGACGAAGAAATAGGCTTATATTCTATGTACCTCGTTCTATATCATTTTTGTGCGTTTATAACTGGCCTCTGGAGTTTGGTCCCCCCCCTTGGTGATTTAGCAGTGCGAGATGTTACACCAATTTGTCAGGAGGGAGATGGGGAGCAGACTGTGCATATTAAATGTGAAGATTTTTCCACGATGTTTTCAACACTCAAGAAGGGCATCTTCTACCTTGTCTCGGATGATGTTCTGGGAAAGAATTTCCACTGGCTGACCTGTCAGTTCATGAATTCTCCAGGCACACTGAGTCCCGTGAAATTTTGGTTTAGCTTGTGGCTGACAACTGATTTTCACAGTTATCTTTTTGAACAATGTGAAGGAACTGGGGCTGCCATGAAAGACTCTCTGAGATACTCAAGCAAGTCTCTCCCATTTCCAAATTGGCCCAGTATTCACAATGTTCCAGAGTCTCGGATTCAGGTGAGGACTCTGCAGAGAAGTCCTCTGTGTTCAAGGGCGCCTGTCTCTTCACTCAACGATCCCCTTGAACTTGAAGAACCTAGAGAATCTGCCTCTTTTCAGAAATTGAAAAAAGGATGCCAAGACAGAGACTAGGGTCCTCAGGCCTCCCTCTCTCCAGGCAGCCCCCCAATATCCTCCCCCTCTCCACTTCAGTAACACTCCAGTACAAATTACAGAGGCTACTTGTAGGAAAGTGGTTGAGGAGGGTGCCATGGATGGTGGCAGCAAAATGTCCCATCCACTGTGTATGGCTCCTTTGAGAGAGGCCTTCTTGCTTTCTGGCACCCTAGAGTGGTTGACAGTCACAGACCCCCATCCCCTCCCACCACATGATACAAACGGCCCCACAATCCAAGCTGCCCAATGAGAATATTTCACTCCTTTGGCCACAGTGATTGTCAAGGATGGCCATGTTATATTGGTAAGGCCAGAGAGTCCTGTTTTGGGGGGTGTTGGAGAGAGTCACCCTCCTCCTCCAGGTTGGGGGCTAGAGAAACATCAGAGTGGAAGAGCTTGGGTTCCGATGGTAGGTCTGCCATCCTCCAAAGTGTGACCCAAGGAAGCTGGTCCTCCGGCTCCTGTGAAATGAGCTGATAATTGTTCTCTTCCCTCTAGGAGAGGGCTGAGGATGTCGTGCTTACTGAATCCCCGTGACAGGACGGGCACTAACTAAGCCTTGCTCATAGCAGTGCCTTTATTATCTTCCCTGCTACATGCAGGGGGCTGCTGGGGACTCAGATCAGACAGAGATAAGCAGAGCTGAGGGATGAAAGGGAAGTAAGTCGTGCACATTGCCGGATTCCTTGCATCCAGCATCCCTTGAAGTCCGTCTGCTGTAGCGTCTCCCAAGAACATGAGTCAAAACTCCCCTCTCTGCTGAAGCCAGTGGGAGTTAGGTGAGCTCTGATCACCAAAAACGTTTTTGTTTCAAGTTATAGAATTGCTTTTACCTCCTTGAAAGAAGATCCTTTCTCAAAAACTTCTGGGAGGAAAACGTTAGGGTTGAATTTCCTTTCCGATTCAAGTTCTAAAATTCACAACACGGAGAGTCGACTGAAAGTTATGGCGCTGGTCAGCTGGTGATTTTTCTCTCTTTCTGGAATATATTGTCCCTTTAACGGCAAGTGCTATTTGTATTTGCTGCAAGTAGAATTTTCTATTACTCCTTTGACACCCAGATCACTCATCGCTTTTTATTATGCTCTGGATTTAGGAAGAAATATGCCCCTGACAGCAACTTTATTTGAATTCTTCTGCTTAGGTTAATAGCAAATAAAAACCGAGACCACCAACCAGATCCAAATCAACAAAACTGAGCTTGTTTTTAGGGAAGCAGCTATTTAAGATGCTGATTTCTCTCGCCCTTGCTGGGCTTATCGTCTCAATGGCTGGGTATTACTGGCCTCTTGGAAGGTATTTGCTTCATTCATAACCTGAAGCAGCACTTGGCCAACAGATATATTCCCTCTTTTATCTGATTTTAAACTAGAAACCGTTCCTTGAGCCAGGCACTTTATCTGCATTACTTTAGTTAATGCTTATCACAGACCCAAGACTCAGGGATACATCCTCAGTTAACAGATAAGTGAACACACACACCTGAGGCTCAGAAAGTTAAAGTTGCCCAAGGTGAGCAGCAAACAGATGCGGGATTCAGACCCAGGCCCATCCCAGCTAGCAGGTACCTCTCAGCACCCCCACGAGTGGGTGTCAGTGGCACAGGGTTCCTTGGTTAGCTGTATTTCTCATGAAACCCGGAGAACTCACTGACCTACTGGCCAGGACTTTATCACACATGGATTCTCAGCCCCACTCCTGTGTTCTGACTAACCTTTCGATACCCAGTCATGTGGACACAGAGAGTGTGGTTGGGAGAGCCCCCTGCAGGAGATCTCTGAGCCCGAGGGTCCCTATAAGGATGTTTGTGCATGGCCCAGGGGCATTGCAACCATGAGAATCTGCTTAAATTCCATGCAGCTGTCTCTCCCAGTCCCCACAGCCATGACTGCCCCTTCCCATGCTCATAAGCTGCACATAAGATGTTCTTTGCAAATAGCTCCCTTTTCTTTCCTTCTCCTCCTCCTCCTTCCTCTCCTACTCTTCCCCCTCCTCCTCTTCCCTGAGCTAACCATGACTTGCACCTTCCCCCTCACCCTACTGGGATCAGCACCACATAGTCAAAGTTTTATTGGACATTTGTTGCATCCTTAGTACAGATCAGAGAGTGGGATGGAGAGGGCCCTTCCCTCATGTGGCCCGGACAAACTCTCTGTCCAGCAAATCATTGTTGTCCTAGTCCTGAGCCATCCCCAAAAGCCCTGCAGGTGCACCAGGACTTTCTTAGACCCAAATTTGGGTGATTTGGCACTAAAAATATATGCTTTGTGTCACTCTCCCTGGAGACATAAAGGCCCCAGCCACACCTTACACTTGCTAGATTAGCCCAAAGACCAAGCAGGCTAGCCAGAGCTCAAGCATGGAGAATCCTGGATCACCCAGAGTTACCAAAATGCAAGGCTAATGTCGTGGTCCTTCAAGACGGCCCTCATTCTTGACACCAGCTACACAATCAGGGTGCTTCCAAAACCAGCCTTCTGTTCCATCAATCTCTAGAGGGACTCATGGGCTTCTTGTAAGCTGTTGTACTCACTGTCGTGGTGTGTTACAAAGGAAAGATACGAATGTCACTCAGCCAAAGAAAGAAGTGCATAGAGCAGGCTCCACGGCTCCCCAGAGCCTCTGTTGTCATCTTCCCCAGTGTCAGGTGTGCCACCCTCCTGTGTGAATGTGTGACCACATAGGTGAGGCATTGTCAGCCCAGGGGTTCACCCAGGCATCACTGTCTAGTCCTCACTAGGGCTTCATCACATAGACATGACTGATTGATCAGTCAATCGCCCACATGGTTGAACTCAGCCTCCAGGTCAACTGATTCCCTGAAGCCAGTCACCATCCCAAAGCATGTGGTTGGGCGTTCTGATGCAGCCAGCCTCCTGCCTAAGAGCCGTGTGGCAGCCCCCGAGCTAAGCAAACAACTCCCTGTTGTGTATGGCACAATGTGCCTTCCAGAAGCTGAGGGCAGAGGCCAGACCTCTCCCTGGGTGAGGCCAAATTCCTCACTGTACAGGGATCCAGAGGTGGGAATATGCAATGTGGCAGATATTCCAGAGGACTCACAAGGGAACGCCCCAGGACTCAGCACCCCACCTCTCATCAGGCCTACAGTGGTGAGGGGGATCGGAATGTTCACCTACATAGAAAACTAGGTTGGGGGATATCTGAGTAAAATCCAGCATCTGAGAGGAGACAGGATATCAGCAGAGTTAGACAAGGATTAAAAATTATCCTTGAGCCGAGACAATCTAACCTGAAGGCTGTAACCCTAATAGTTCCTCTCTCATCCCCTAAGGCAACTTTGTTACCAATTTGGCCTACCCTTGAGAATTTTTCCATAATTTAGTGCCACCCTGATGAAATTCTTCATAATCAAAAGACCACCCACATGACTGAGTCATGAGATTACTCTTTACTTCTTCATTCTGTAAACATGTGCCCTAAAATCTTAAATAAAAACCTCCTGTTAGAGTATCTCTTATAAACTGAGGTGCATTCTGGTTAGGTGCAACTAAAGAGCTTCTGCACAGCCAAGAGCACAGTAAGTAAAACAAGTAGTCAGCTGCCACTTTTGACTAAAGACTAGGAGGGAATAGAGGAGGAGACATGGTCACACTAGTGTCAAAGAATTTTAAGTATAGTACATCCAA
>CAUYQV010161260.1:0-19424 GCA_963574575.1 Galagoides demidoff
ATCT
Source organism: Galagoides demidoff (assembly GCA_963574575.1). Taxonomy (NCBI): domain Eukaryota; kingdom Metazoa; phylum Chordata; class Mammalia; order Primates; family Galagidae; genus Galagoides; species Galagoides demidoff. The sequence continues at coordinate 5 of CAUYQV010161260.1, forward strand.
GTCTAACAAGGGTACAAGTGAACTTTCTAGAACTAGAATATAAATATTTTGATACAATGACTAAGCAAATGACATGAAATCTATGTTAACCAGCTTGATGAAAGTATTTCAAATTGTATATGAAAACAGTACAATGTTCCCCATGTTTGCATTAATGTATACAGCTATAAACTAATAAAAAAAAGAAAGAAAGAAAGAAAGGTGCTGGGGAAATCCTGCGTGCACTGGAGCAGCTTTCCCCTGGGCAGGCGTTATCAAGTATATTGTCTATGGCTGGGTTTAAATGATAACAAAACCAACTAGCTGGTGGTCTGTGGCTCCTTAGATCATGAGCCAATACTTCTAAACAAAATCAGCTGTAAAACACTTGTTCCTGCTGGGCAGACCACGGCCACATGTCCCACCTTGGCACACCCCAGATGTGCTCCCAAAGCCTGCAAACTCCTATCAGAAATACGTCTTGGACACTTAATAAGGAATTGTTTGATTGTAAGTCACAGAAACCTGTTCAAATTCACGGGAGCAAAAATACAGAAAATTTTTGGATAGTTACAGGAAGCTCTAGAGGAATCTAAGAGCAGGGAGAGAAGTTGGATTCATGATGGACAAGAAATGAGAAGCAGGTGCAGAAGGCATGGTGGCAGGCGGCTTTCCCTCTGCCCCCTTCTCCCTCTCTTTTTCCTCTCTCCTCCTGTCTCTCCCTCTCCCTCCACCTCCCCCTCTCCCTTCTATCTTTCCCTTTCTTCCTTCCTCTCTTTGTCCCTCTCTCTCTCTCTGCCCTATCCTCCCCCTCTGTCTCCTCCTCCTCCCCCTTCTATCTCTCCCTTTCTTCCTTCCTCTCTTTGTCCCTCTCTCCGCCCTCTCTCCCTCTCTCTCTCTCTGCCCCATCCTCCCCCTCTGCCTTTCTCCCTCTCCCTGCCTCTTTCTCTCTCCCACTCTCTCTCTCTCTCTATCCTCCACTCTACCCCTCTTTATCCCTCCCTCCCTCTCTCTCTCCCCTTATCCTTCTCCCTCCCTCTCTCCCTCCCTCTTCTCTCTCATCAGCTCTCAGTTGCCCACACTCGCTCCTCTCAGGGGAATGCATCAGCCCTGCCTCCTCCCCCAGGCTGACTTGCTACACTCCTTTTCCACCTGGCCAGAGCCTCACTTCTTCCTCTCTCTCTTCCCAGTTCAAGGACTTGATACTGGTGGGCTTGAGTCTCTGTGTGCGATTCCAGGTCCCTGAAGGAAAGAACCCGAGCACTCAGCTTCATCACTGTCCAGTCCCCTGTAGCCCCAGGGTCTGGAGCAGGAGCTGGGTGGAGCTATCCCCTAGCAGGAGGGAAGAGGGGGGTAGCCCCAGGGCAGGAGCGTGGCTGGGCCAAATGCCTCACAGGGATCTTCCCAGGAAATGGGACTGAAGTTGTTTCGTGTAGATATCTGTGACCCTGCCTGCTACAGAGTGGGGAGAAATGTCTGCGGCACCTTCTGCAGAACCCAAAGCAATAGTTTTCGTCTTCTCACTCTATTCCTGCTTCCTCTGCATAGGCTGGGACATATCTGGTGGCAACATGGGCCTAGCAGGGCTGTGAAGGCAGCACTCATGACCTGCAGCACCTGTGCTTAGTCACCAGTGCCACCCCCTAGGCTGGAGTCCCCTCCATGGAGAGAGGGAGCCACCAGGGCCTAGAAATGGGGGGATGAAGCTTGAAAGATACAAAGCAGCAGATACAGAACATGAACCAGCCTACAGAGCTGAGGTGTGACAGGAGCACTGTAGGTAATCAAATTGTACTGTTAGAGGATTCACGCAGACTAGATTTTAGCTGCTTTTGCCACAAAAACAAAAAGGTATGTAACTATGTGACATGATGGGTATGTCAGTTTGCTTCACTGGAGGACCCGTCTACTGTCTTTATGTACCTCACGACGTCCTGTTGTATATTGCAAAGGTACACAATGAACTTCATCTGAAAACACTTTTCAAATTCTTAGAAATTAAATTTACAAAAGCACATGATTCATGAGCCTTGATACCACCAGGCATTTACCCCCAAACTTCGAGCACATAAGCTCAGTAAAGCCCCTTTATTTGCCCAAGTGTTTCCCTCGCGAAACTTCAGTCCTTGTATCCTGCTGAAATCCCCCCCAGCCTCGCCGGAATCTCCTTCCAGGTGAAGCTTACAAGGCTGTGTGGATCCTCCCTGGTTTTTACTTACTTCCTTGGCATACAGTTTGCATCATTAGAAAGTCATTAGCATTAGGAGGGGGCTCTCCCCTATCTTGAGCATTCAGGAGCCACCTGTGTGCAGCCTGTTTGTTAGAGACCTCTGACCCATGGTACAGACCTCAATTACATTCTTCGCTCGTTTTGCATTTGCAGGAATTAGAATCTTTGTAGCTGCATCCTCATTATCTTATCTGTCTTTATCTATCTTATTCACCCAGACGTAACCTACTAAATCCACTAATTTGGTGCATTCCGTTTTTTATTAATACAGCAATTAGAATATGTTCCATAAGTGTTGTAGCAGTCAAGATAAACTCAGGGAAAGTAAGGCAACAAATAACCTAAAATCTCGGTGACCTAAGAAAGGTATAACTCTCGGGCATGCTCCCTGCCCACTGGGGCTTGCAGGGAGGCCCTGTTTATTATGGACACTGAGAACTGCCAGTGGGCAGTCATCACCTCCAACAACACCAGGAACCAAGCCAGAGAGAAGGCCAGCTCTGGATGTCCTCGTTGGAAATTGTCTTGCTGTGGAAACGACACCTGTGACTCCTAGTCACAATTTATAGGTCCAGATGGTCACATCACTATCCACCAGCAAGTGAGCTACAAGGATGAGACTACTATGCTCCTAAAGAAGAAAAAGGAATCATTAGCAAACAGTTCTACTGTCTCCATATGCAAAATGCAGACTGTGGCTATGCAGGGGGACCTGGAGAATTACAGATGTAAAGATCGACAAACCCTCTGAATATATTGTTTGCTTTTATTACTTGACCTAAACTACACTATATATGCACACACACACACATACATACACCCCTAAATCCACGCCCTGCACCCATAGACCCAGAATTGCAACTCCGAGTCCTGGGCACAGGCAGCCTCCACTTACCTCTAGTAACAAGCTGCACAGACATTAAGACCCACTGTTCCTCTCTTCAACTGCCTTATCTTTTTATCAAAGTCTAATTCCCATGTCCTGTTACCTGGAAGAATAAACAGTGAGTTAAAAAGAAAAAGACGAATGCTCAGCTTATACTCTTAAGTCTACCTAGTCCATCCAGGCGCTCGCTTCTTCCTCCAGTGGAAGGGAAATTCGGGCCACTTGCTTGCCTAGGATGAGATTGAGGCTCCTTTTCTTGGAATGCCTGTTTGGGCAAGAAGGCCCAGAAAGTTCAATTCATTAAAGAGCCTATTTCTCTGAAAACTAGTCATATCAGACATTTATTTCAGCATTTTTCTTTCTTTTTTCCTTCTCCTTCTCTCTCACTTTCTTTCCTTCGTTCTCTCCCTCTCCCTTTCTCTCTTTCCCTCCCTCCCTCCCTCTCTGCTTCCTTCCCTCTTCCCCTTTTCTTTCTATCTTTCAAAAATTCCACTCTCCGGTGACAGGTCAGGTCAGCCCGAGTGAGAAATGCAAGACTTGAAAGAGAAAAAGCCTTAGATTACAGACTCTCTGGCCCCTGAAGGAAGGAGAGCCATGGCCAGGCCGCACATTATAATAAAGCCACCGGAGCTTGGAGCTCATTCCATTCAGCTTTTCAATCAGATTTAAGTACTTTTGCTATTGGCGGATATGGTGGATGACAAACACCTCCAACTGGTAAATGGATCTGGGTCCACGTCTCTCTGCAGGGTTATCGATCACCCCCTGGAGACGAGGCCGGCACAATAGCTGCCTTGTGCGTTCTGTATCTGCTGCCTCAACATGAATATAAAAGGCACCTTCGCTGCAAATGCTTTTTATGATGCTTGAACAACCTAGTAATTTCTGCTCTGCTTTCCTCACGCCACTTTACGTGCTAAAGGGGCATTTTCATCCTTTAACAAGGCAGACTGCAAAGGAACACTCAGGCAGGAAAGATGCCTGGCGTGGAGAGACGCAGCAGGGGCCCACTCGGGCTGAACCTGCTCTCTGCCACTCTCCAGCTGTGTGTTTGGGGAGAAAAGTGATTTAATATCTCTGGGCCTCAAGTTTCTCATCTGTGAAATGAGGATAATAATAATAGGACCTGCCTCCTGGGGCTGTTGTGAGCACTGAGTGAGGTGATGCGTGGAACGTGTTTGCTCTAACCCCGACAGGCACAGGGGCTCCAGAAATGGGGATCCCCATCTCCCACCAAGCTCACTCAGTAAAGCCTCAGTGGGAAGAGGGCACATTTCCAGGTCCCACAGAGCATCCTTCTCTCCCTCTTACAGCTGCAATAGCAAAGTACCACGAACCTGGTGGTTTTATGGGGCAATAAGCACGCATTTGCTGTCCCCTACTTCTGAAGGTCAAAAGCCTGGAATTTGTTTCACTGGGCTGAGATCAAAGCATCGGCAAGGCGGCTCTCCCTGAAGGCTCCAGGTGGGATCCGTTTCCTTGCATTTTCCGGCCTCCGGAGCCATCTTGACCCCTTCCTCCATCTGTAAAGCCTCTAGCTTCTGTGGTCACCGGGCCTCCTACTACTGGAGCCAACTCTCTCCCTCCCGCCCTACTGTGAGAACAGGTGGATTGCATTTAGGGACCACCCAAATAATCCAGGTCAATCCCCCATCTCAAGATCCTTAATTCTCTATGGTAGCCCAGACAGGGAAATAAGCTAGTGTCCATCAATGGATGAACAGGTAAAGAAAATGTGAAATAGAAATAACTCAGCCTTTACAAAGAAAGAAAACTTGCCGTTTGTGACAACGTAGAGGAACCTGGAAGATGGTGTGCTGAGTGAACTAGACCAGACCCAGGATGATACAGATACTACATCATCTCACTCGTAGGTAGAAACTACAAACTCAAAGGCCTAGAAGCAGGGAGCAGAATGGTGGTTTCCAGGGCTGGGGGTGGGGAACGGAGAGGTGCTGGTCAAAGGCTACAAAGTTTCGGTAACACAGGTGAATGGATTCCTGGCATGGAATGGACAACATGGAGACAGTAACACCGTTTGATAATATTGTATGCTGAAGATGTACCAAGAAAGTAGCTATTAAATGTTCTCAGTGTGCGCAGGCACAGAAGTAACTACTCGAGGTGATGGATACGGGCACTAACTTGAGAGTGGACATGAGGTAATTATTGCATATTATATGCGTTTGTCAACACACCAGGCTACACATGTGGTTGAATATGCTGATTCATCTGCTGATTACTATTTTGGCAACAAAGCGGGGGTGGGGGGAGATAAAAGACCCTTAATTTAGTCACATCTACAAAGTCCCTTTTGACAAACAGGGTAACATGCACAGGCTCCAGAGGTTAGGATGTGGATGTCTTTGGGACCCGTATTCTGCTTAGCACATTCTCCCAGAGTTTCGCCCCCATTCTTGTTTAGGTAGAGGATGAAAGGACTCACGACCCTCCCTGGAAAGCTGGAGGACAAAGGCAAGACCACTAAATCCTCTCACTGACTTCTGTTCTCGTAAACGTTGGCAGGGAGAAGGTGTCTTGTGTGCGGGGCAGCAGCTGAGATCCTGGGCTCCAGAGCCAGATTCCCAGGGCTGACCCCTGGTTCTGCCATTCCCATGGGGACCGCAGGCAACTTTACTGTTGGTTTTCTCGTCTGGGTACGGGAACAACAGTCGTACCTAGTATTATGGTTGTCCAGGGATGAATTGATTTAACATGTCCGGGGTTCTGGGAAGGCAGAGCTGCAATGTGGACAGGAGAGCAGGTGGGTCACGTGGGGAGGGTCCTGGACGGAGGGTGAGGGAGTGAGCAGCAGGACAGGATGTGGGGAAGAGCAAAAGCCAGCCGGAGGTGTGTCATTGGGCTGGTCAGCAACTTGTGTGAACCCCACTGAGCCTCTCTAAGGAGCCGTGCTGCGTGTGCCTCCCACCTGAAAGGGAGAGCCTTCTGCAGAGCATTTACTGAGGACACTCTCAGGCTACTGTGACGGGAGCGAAGAGGGCAGGGTGGGAAAGGAGAGAAGCTAAGCAAGGTGGTTTGGGGCAAGGCACACTGGATCCCATGCAGAGCACTGGGGACACAGTCTTCCCTCCTGAGGACCAAGACTGGGCTTGCGCCCTATAATAGTCAGTCACTGAGCAGAGAAGCAGGGTGGTCAGCACTTAACTCCCAGGTCATTCTGAGGGACACAGCTCTAGTCCCCGAAGTGCAGTCTTTTCCAGAAAACACAGGGAACGTTGTCAGTGACACAGCTTCATCACCTGGGGGTGGGAGTGGCGAACCAACAAGAGGAACCCCAGGAGACGTGGGAGAGTCAGATGGCATCTTCTACACTCCTCCACACAACCGTGTACCCCCAAACAGCCCTGTACTTCTCTCTCCTCCTCCCCTGCTATTCCGTGGGCTATGGAGTAGGGTGAAGTCTCACCTGCCGGCCCCCCATGTCTCTCTCTCCTCTTCACAGGTTTCTGACAGATGTGACTACGTCTTTGTCAATGGAAAGGAAATGAAAGGCAAGGTGAACGTGGTGGTCAACTTCACCTACCAGCACCTGAGCAGTGCCCTGGAGATGACGGTGTGGGTGCCCCGGCTCCCGCTGCAGATTGAGGTCTCCGACACCGAGCTCAATCAGATCAAGGGCTGGAGGGTGCCCATTGTCTCCAACAAAAGGTAGGTGCATCCTTCTACCAGAAACCAGCATGGAATGTGCTGAGGCTGAGAAGGGAATTCACAGGGGAGCTACTTGCAGGCATGATTGGGTCTAAGGCTCTCATGTATCCTAAGGACCGAGCCTGTTGCTGTCTCTCATTCTGATGTGCTGCACTGTGTCGTCCTCCATCAGACATTGCTCCTAGGGCTCCAGATGTCTGTCCTGTCTTCTCTGCGACTCTCCTTCCCAATAGTCCCAGCAAAAGACCTGGAGTTACATCTTAACTTCGCTTGGGTCGTGTGCCCCACCCATATCTAGCCACTGTAGCCAAGCAGTGTACAGAGCAGCTGACAGGACTTTGGCCTGCACACACCCTGCCTGGAGCCAGAGGAGAGAGAGGAAGAGGCTAAACTTGCCTGCACCAGTGTTGCAGAAGGGAGAGTTGACCCTTTTTGCTGTGAACCTAAAGGGGCAACCAATGGATGTCCACTGGAGGGACATATACACGCACACAGCCTGCCCCGAGCTCTGACCTCTGAGCTCTCCACCTTGGTGTAAGGAGATCTGAAGCTTGTCCTCTGAGTGTTTGATACGCTGCTCTGATAGAGTTTGGCAGAGTTTTGAGTGTCTCCATCATCTGCCATGGGGGCAGCGCCATGGAGTTGTGGAAGCTCAGGAGTTCTGCTCATAGACCGTCTCGGAAGAACCCGTGTGTAAGGACTCCTGCCTGGGGGATGGGCAGACGCCGAGACTGAGAAGCCACATGGGTAGCCAAGGCAATGTTCCTGCAGCCTGTGAGTTCAGCAGGATGGAGGACTGGCCCTTACCCGAGTGGCACCATCTATACCCTACCCCCCGGAAGCCCACTCTTTATGAGCCCCTGAACAGCAGAGGATACTTCAAGGACCAAGGCCACAGGTCTTGCGAACAGCTGGAAGATGGTTTCAGCAATGACCTTTACTTTTTCTTTCTTTCTTTCTTTTAAACACACTGTATTGTACAGCAGTTTTAGGTTCACTGCAAAATTGAGTGAAAGGTACAGAGATTTCCCGTATAACCATCTGCCTTCCCCAGTATCAACCCCCTCACCAGGGGGTCCACTTGTTACCATGGGGCTACTCTGACGCAGTGTTATCAACCATAGCCCTCAATTTTCTGTTAGGGTTCGTTCTTGGTGTTGCACATTCTGTGTTTGGGCAACTTCATGGCCTGTGTCCACCATTACAGTCTCCTACAGAGTAGATTCCCCGCCCTGAACGTTTTCTGCGCTCCACCTGTCTGTCCCTCTTCTCCCCCGACCCCCGGCGACCGCTGATCTTTTTCCCCCGTCTCTGCAGTTTTCCTCTTCCATTGTGATAGCGCCGAAATCACACAGTGGGCAGCCGTTTGAGATCAGCTTCTTTCCCTTAGTAATAATATGCATTAAAAGTTAGTGCTTTAAAAAATGACCTTGTCCTTCGTCGCGGGGGTGTCTGGTATTGAGCTGAGAGGCTGAATTAAGGATTATGACACCACAGGGAAGAGAACTGTGGGAAGATTTACCAAGAACTGGCCGAGTCTGCCAGTGTCACGTTTCAGATGCTGTCACAGCTGTCCGGGTCAGATACAGCAGCAGAGAGGGTAAGAGAGGTGAGCAGAGCCACTGTTGTTCTGACGGACACTAAGGAGCGCCAGACGAGGGCTGACTGCACATGAGGCATCAGACAGAGGTAGCTGCCTCCGCCGGACCACCTGTCTGCCTTTCTTGTCCCTTTCTGCCTTATCGTGGGCCCATGACTCACTTCTCTGTGTGCTGGCTTACCAGTATATACTAGTCACCCATACCTCTATCATATTAGTTATCTGTTGCTGGATAATTTAGTGGCTTACCCCGAAACTTGGTAATTTAAAAATTATACCAAAACTTAGTGTAGCTTGAAAGAATAACGTGTGCCATTTTACACTCTCTGTGACCCAGGAAGTAGCTTTCTTAGGTCCTCTAACCTGGGTCTCTCCCGGCCTGTGAACCAGGAGTCAGTGACTGGGGTCTCATCTCCAATTCACACAGGAAGGAGTCCAGGTCACTCACAGGAGTGGTGACGGGTCTCAGTTCATCACTGGCTGCTGGCCAGAGGTCACTATCACATTTCAGCCACACGGACGTCCCAGGGGGCAGGCTCCCAGCATCACAGCTCACTACATTGGAGTGAGCAAGTGAGCAGAATTGAGGGCAGAAAACACAAATAAGACAGAAGAGTCTTTTAAAATCTAACCATGAAAGTGACCCTCTGATCACTTTTGCTATAACTTTTTCATTAGATGAAAGTGTTTAGGTCCGGCCCTCACTCAAAGGAAGGCCATTTCACAAAGTAAATACCAAGGGGGGCGGGTGTCTTTAGGGACGTCATGAGCTCTGCTTGCCACACCGATCCTTGCTGGCTGATCAGTGCTCATGTCCAGCCAGAGGTCTGGACCTCACCTCTGCAGGGTTGGCTGCCACTTCCTCAAAGGCAGGGCTAACTAGCTCACTCACTCCTGCAGCCCCTCACAGCCGCCCTCCAGGCGCGCTTCTGTTTACCTGACCCATCCTCCACAGGCTGGCTGGGGACAGCGAGGAAGAGGATGACGAGGAGAGAAGGGGCCGTGGCTGCACACTGCAGTACCAGCACGCCATGGTGCGGGTCCTGACGCAGTTTGTGGCGGAGGCAGCTGACCCGGGGTCCCACGCGGCCCACCTGCTGGGCTCAGACTGGCAAGTGGACATCACGGAGCTGATCAGCGACTTCGTGCAGGTGGAGGAGCCCAGGATTGCCACGCTGCAGGGAGGACAGGTGCTGATCGGGCAGGAGCTGGGGATGACCACCATTCAGGTAAGAAGCCCCGGCCAGGCCTGGCCATCCCCTGTCTCTGCTCAGTGACAATTCAGCTGCTTGTCACTGTGCAGAACAGTGGCTATCTTTAGGGGGAGTTTTAGGCGTGGTTGGCAGCACTTTCTTGCTGAGCCACTTGTCCGTACTGAGTGTCGCTGCCTAAGAGCAACAGGATGCTACGGGTACCTCTGCCACACCTCAACCCCAGGCCTGAGGAGACCCTGAGCATCTCAGAAATGTGGCAAGGGAAGAACAGTATTTTGGCTCCATCGCTCTTGTGGGCCTTGCTTCTAGTAAGCAGGGAATGGAGAGGCCAGTGTGCAGCAGACATTTTTATGACACGGTGTTCTGGGAAGCTTGCAGGGGCTGGTCATTTGCCTTCCGTCTGAGACTGTAGGAGGACTCTATTTCTACTCTGTTCAACATCTGCCCATTTCGAGGCAAAGGGATTATCTCACTGGGCAACCGGGGAGGTGTCTAAGGCACCTGTGCATGAGGGGTACTTATGACTGGAACTATCTTGGCTCATAGACTTAAAACATCCATTCTGGGAAACTGGCTGGCCTTTTTAAAGATCATTTTATTCAAGGAGGAAAACAGATAGGATCAGGCTTTAGACCAGGAGCCACAAGCTTCAATGATCCCTAGAAGATGAGAAAGTAACATCAGTGGGTTGAAAGTGATGACTGATTTCACACGGTTATAGAAAGACAATAGGGAGTGGTGAGGACTGCAGTAAAGTGACAGTCTGCTGCTTGTATCCAGATTCTGCCCAAAGGAAATGCAGGCCCAGTGTGGCCACATGTTACAACTTTTCCAAAAAAGTTGGAAATCTGTGTTTTTATATTAAATCTTGTGGCTTTTGTAAAATCATATTCATTAACTCTATTTTTAAGTATTATATATGGCAAACAAAACATACTGCCCCAAACACAAGCGCTTGAACCTTACACAATAGGTGAAGAAGCTTAAAGACCTGAATTTCTGGGCGGTGCCTGTGGCTCAAAGGGGTAGGGCACCGGAACCCATATGCTGGGTTCAAACCCAGCCCCAGCCAAAAATGGCAAAAAAAAAAGACCTGAATTTTTATAATAAATTCATAGGCTAAACTCATACTAATCCCTGGAAATTCAGACTAAAATGAGAAACTGGTGTTAACCACTCACCCAAAGTGATAATTTATGTGCAAAGAGGAAATGACACAGCATTCAGAAATCAGGTATTAGGGAGGCAGAAATGGGCCAGCTTCCCACATACCTTAAACAAGAAAATTGTCTTGGTGGAGCATCCGTTCCTGTGGGCCTCAGTTCTTTTATTTATTCTCACTGTGTCCTCCTGAGTTACAAATTCACATGTCCACTCTCTGCTGGGCACTGGTTTCTCAAGCTCACTGCCATTTGAGTGATCATAATCAGACCCAGAAACAGAAGATGGTATTTGGACAGAAATATACAGCTGGGATTCCTGGTGCCCTGGGAAAACGGTTCTCTTGACATACATCTTCATAAATATCACCAAAATTTGAAGAGAAAAATAGACGAGGGAAACAGGTGAGTGGAGGATGAAGCTGATTTCATCCAGAAGGTTAAGGATTCCCAGAAAGCAGCCCAGCTGCTCCCACAGTGCAGAGCGCAAGCTCCTGGTGACACATGGCATGACTGAGATGCTCCAGGGACCAGCAAGCTCTCCCTTCCAGTTGCGCGTGGGTTTCACGTGAGAGGTAGAAATGCATCAATATGGAACTAGCATATCAAGCCCAGCACTTTTTGGTGATATGAAGATGTTTGAAATGTCATTTCTGCAGAATAAATAATGTTAAGCAAAACACACATTTAAGGAAGGGCAGGGCACTCTATGCTGCAGAGTTGCCAAGTTAGCACTTGGATGAGAACGCGGGGTCCTCCTGCAGGCAGAGGGTGGTGCGTGCTGGGAAATGGAGTTTATTTGGGGCTACAGAGAAGGCCAAGCCCACCTGGCCCTCCCTCAGCACCTGCTTGCTGGTATGTAACAAGCACCTTGCATTTTCTCAGCACGATGTATATTTTAGAAGGAAGCATCTGTAGGAAAGGCCTGTTCTCACTCAGTCTGGCTCATTTGTCAGCCCATGTCCCCACGGCCTCGGGCGTCCCGGGGCTGTAGGAGGAAGTGCAGGGACCACCGAGCCTTCCCTTGTTATGTCGGTTCTGCCCTCCAGATCCTGTCTCCTCTGTCGGATGCCATCTTGGCTGAAAAGACTATAACTGTGCTGGACGAGAAGGTGACCATCACGGACCTTGGCGTCCAGCTGGTGACAGGACTGTCACTCTCCTTGCAGCTCAGCCCAGGGAGCAACAGAGCCATCTTTGCCACTGCAGTGGCTCAGGAACTTCTGCAGAAGCCCAAGCAGGTATGGGGGCAGGGCCTGCTTGGCCCTCTGGGGGGTCACGCCAGGTGGGTCTCACACCATGAAGGTCACACACATCAGGTGGGTCACACACACTGGGTGGGTCTCATATCAGGTGAGTCTTATAAAAGAGTGGGATCACCTGTTGGGTGTTTCTCAACCTGCAAAGGACACCTGCGATGACCTCTGCCTCATGGTTCCTAGCTCCTTCAAGCAAAGATGCACAAGATAAACACATAAACAGTGGTTGCAACAATTAAAAAGTTCTAAGTTCCACAGGACAGAAGCCCTAGGGGAAAGGCTCCTACCCCTCACCTTCCCCTTCACAGTAAAGCAGGTACAGGTCCACCCTCCATCCCCCCAGGCCTGCAGGCGGCTGGACCTCCCCAGCAGTGGGAGGTGGTAGGAGGCAGGGTACAGGCTCAGAGGAGAGGCCACCTTCTGCTGCAGGGTCCCTGCAGGAGCTCAGGGACAGTCTGTGCAGTGAAAAGAGGTTACAGGTGATTGACCCCACATCAGTGATTATGTCAACCAGACAGAAATAGAGAGCCAGTCATGACTTTATTTTTGTTATGTCATGTTATGTTTTATGTTATGTTATTTGAAACCAGTGCGTAATAATAGTGTTCAACATGCGTGTATGCATGTGGGCATTGTGTGTGTCTGTATGTGTGTTTATGTGCATGTGTGTGTTGGACTTGTATGTGTATTGTACATGTATCTGGGTGTGTGTCCTGTGTGTATTAAGTATTAGGTTGTGTATGTTGTGTTTGTGTATATATGTGCCCATGTGTGCATGTGTGTATGTGTGTGTTCTGTGTGTGTATTATGTATTAGGTTGTGTTTGTGTATATATGTGCCTGTGTGTGCATGTGTATCTGTGTGTGTCCTGTGTGTGTATTATATATTAGGTTGTGTTTGTTGTGTTTGTGTGTATATGTGCCTCTGTGTGTGGGTGTGTCTGTGTGTGTCCTGTGTGTATATTATGTATTAGGTTGTGTGTGTTGTGTTTGTGTGTACATGTGCCTGTCTGTGTGGGTGTGTCTGTGTGTGTCCTGTGTGTGTATTATGTATTAGGTGGTGTGTGTTGTGTTTGTGTGTACATGTGCCTATGTGTGCAGGTGTGTCTGTGTGTGTCCTGTGTGTGTATTATGTATTAGGTGGTGTGTAGGTGTGTCTGTGTGTGTGTCCTATGTGTGTATTATGTATTAGATTGTGTTTGTGTGTACATGTGCATGTGTGTCTGTGTGTGTATTATGTACTGTGCTGTATGTTGTGTGCATTTGCATTGCTCATGTGCCTGTATGTCTATTGTGTGTCTGTGTGTGGTGTGTAAGTTTATGTGCTGATATAAAATCATTTCCAAAAACATGGGCCGTCCCACTAGGGATATTCCCCTCGTTATCTTTTAGCAGGAACACAGAGTTTAGGGTGGACCTTAGCGACAGAAGACAGTAGACCCAGCCATTTGTCTTCTTTGCACCCTGTGAAAAGGTGTCATCCTTGAACAGGAATGGGGCAGCCCCTGTCCCGTACAGGAGCTTGTTCCCGCAGCTCCCTCCATCAGTCAGAAGCCCTTTCTCTGATGCTGAGGCCCAGACCATGTTCAGCGTGGAAGCAGCACTAAAGCAGGCTTGCCCCAGAGCACAGAGAGCCGCTTCATTTGACCTCCCCTGCTGGGCATTAGCTAATCTCACAGCCCTTTCATTCTGGTCTTTGTGCGCAGGATTTGGGATTAGAAAATACTTGAAAGTGAGTGATCCCAGTAACAGATACGAATTCTTGGCCAAAGCTAACCTCCTTTTTCTCAAGAAAGGGTGTCAGCCAAGATGCAAGTTACAGATAGCAAAAGAAAAGTAACCCGAGGCCTCTTTCTGTCTTCATGGGATGATAAGATCAGGTGGCAGGCAGCTAGGAGTTATAGAATGATGGGATGCAGCTGGAAGCAGCCCAAGGAGCTCCCCTATTTCTAACATGCAAGCGAAAGGCAGGGCCCTGAGATCTGCTCCACAGTGAGTTTGCAGGGCGCTTACCCCCTCTGCACAACTTGGCTCTGACAATGGTGGTTTCAAGAAACCCATTGTGCACTTGAATTTTCTGTTCAGATTTCACGGCAGACTGAAGGGACCTGGGCAAAGTAGTGTCACGTCCAATAACTTTTGCACTGTGTCTTGGGAGGTTTTCTACTTAGCAACTAGTCCATACCAACAGCTAACAAAATAAGTACTTGTTGGCTAAGCCAAGGGAAGGAGCAGAGGTCACCAGCCACATTTGAGGAGCCTTTCTTTTTACTTCCAAGGACTAAACTACAACCGTGTAAAATTGACTTCTGTCATGGTCGGGGGCCAAGGGGTTGCATGAAAGAGAAACCCACTGGGGCAAGCATAAATAACAGAGGATATGTTGGGAGGATTAGGAGAATCTCACAGACTCTGATGTATGACCTTGGAGGAAATGGAAGGTCAACAGTCTCTGTCACATCCACTGTCTCACTCTGCTGTGTCTTTATTTTGGTCTAATTCGTTATTTTCTTTCTACAGATAAATGCTGTGTCGATACATGATCCATAGTGGTCGCCCCAAAGGGGGGCTTCATTCTCCAATTTTATTTGAGCTCCCACTACTCATCTTCCCCTGTCTCTTTAGTCCTGCTTTTCTTGTTTCAAATAAGAGAGAAAGACAGAGATGCCGGCCAGCTCGGTGTTCCTAAGAGAGATGGCTCTAACAGCAGCTGCCTGCCTCATCCCCGCAAGCTGCATCCAGGCAGGCGGGGTCACATGCTTTTAAGAGCTGGTCTTTATTCTGAGCTTAGGGTAGAGCAGGTTCTCCAGAAGAGGGGAAGGTGGGGGCAGAGGGGAAGCGATACACCTGACAGTTTACTATTGAGTGAAATGGCACCTTTATTAACATTAAAGCCTTACCTTAAGTTGGACGCTATGTCCAATGATCTGCCCGGCCAGACTGTTCTCAGAGGAAATTGATCTAAACACCAAAGTGGAAAAGGCAGGGGACAGAGATGTGAGTGCTCCTTGGCCTTGCCACCCAGTTTCCTCCAGCCAGTTGGGAGGAGGGTGGAGGTAGAGAGACAGACTCTCTAGA
This sequence comes from Galagoides demidoff, assembly GCA_963574575.1. Taxonomy (NCBI): domain Eukaryota; kingdom Metazoa; phylum Chordata; class Mammalia; order Primates; family Galagidae; genus Galagoides; species Galagoides demidoff. The sequence goes on from CAUYQV010161260.1 coordinate 15,079, forward strand.
CAGGGTGCCTGTTCCCGGCTCAATCCTTGGTCTGACCTCTCACCTCCAAGCCAAGACTATATCTGGAGGCTGGTGCAAACCCATTCCTACAGACCCAGACACAGCAGGGCCACCAAAGCCCTTGTTTAGATGAAGGTCTCTTTTTTTTTAAGTTTTTTTTATTAAATCATAGCTGTGTACATGAATGCAATCATGGGGTACAGTGTGGTGTTTTCATATACATTTTGAAATACTCTCATCAAACTGGTTAGCGTAGCCTTAGATGAAGGTCTTTAATCTGTGTTGTAGGTAGTAAGTGGAGACTCAGGATGAAAGCAAACTTAAAAATAATGTAATAAACATTTTTCACGTACATGTGTAACACTTGTAAATGATCCCTCTAGCCAGTAATCCCCTTCGACACGTAATTTATTATGGTGCAGAAGTAGATGCAGGACAGCCTGAGGGTCATAGTTTTCATTTAACACCTCCAGATTTTTTTTTAATAAAAAGCAAATCTTACCCTGTTCGCTGTTGTTATAGCCTGCTTTCTACATCTTCCTAAGAATTCATTCTCTTTTATACCCTCGGTGCCTCCCACCCCATATCCCTACACTGTCTGGTAGGTTTTTCTTTGTTCTTGTAGTAATATTTCTGCCACTGTGTGTCCATTTTACTAAGCGGCGGTACTGGGTGAGCACTCGGGCACATTCTCATTAACTTATTCTTCTCAGCAGGAAGCGGCCATCAGTTGCTGGGTCCAGTTCAGTGACGGCTCTGTCACGCCCCTGGATATTTACGACGGGAAAGACTTCTCTCTGATGGCCACATCCTTGGATGAGAAGGTGGTCTCCATCCACCAGGACCCCAAGTTCAAGTGGCCTATAATTGCCGCTGAAACGGAAGGACGTGGTGCTCTGGTCAAGGTTGAAATGGTTATCAGCGAATCGTGCCAGAAATCCAAGCGCAAGAGTGTGCTCGCGGTCGGGACAGCAAATATCAAAGTGAAATTCGGTCAAAACGATGCCAGCCCCAACACCAGCGACAGCAGACACGCCGGGGCAGGTGTTCACCTGGAAAATGACATCAGTGACAGAAGGCCCAAGAAGACCCTGTACGAGTGGGAGAGCCCAGAGGGCCGGTACTACAGCAGTTCTTCAGTGGGACTCATGGAAGGGAGGGGCACCGTGACAGAGAGGTCGACCTTGCGGAAGAAGAACGATGGCAGCGACAGCCACCTGCAGACCATCCCCTTCGACCTCACCAGCTTCCCAGGGCAGGTGGACCTCCCCAGAAGCAACGCGGAGATGGATGAGAACGACCTGCTGCAGGCCTCCAAAGGGCTGAGTGACTTAGAAATTGGGATGTATGCTTTGTTGGGTGTCTTCTGCCTGGCCATTCTGGTCTTCTTAATAAACTGCGTGACCTTTGCTTTAAAGTACAGGCACAAACAGGTTCCCTTTGAAGAACAAGAAGGTATGAGCCACTCCCACGACTGGGTTGGGTTGAGCAACCGGACAGAACTGCTGGAAAACCATATGAACTTCGCATCCTCCCAAGAGGAGCAAATCACTGCCATTGACAGGGGCATGGACTTCGAGGAGAGTAAATACCTCCTCAGCACAAACTCCCAAAAAAGCCTCAATGGGCAGCTGTTTAAACCCTTAGGTTCCACAATCCTGGATGGGAAAGATCAGAAAAGTGAGCCCCCAACATCCCCTACCTCAAAAAGGAAAAGAGTAAAGTTCACCACCTTCACCACTATCCCCTCGGATGACCCGGGCCCCACCAGGAACTCCCTGGGGCTGAGCAGTGAGGATGACATTAAGTGGGTCTGCCAGGATCTGGACCCTGGGGAATGCAAAGAGCTACACAACTACATGGAGAGGTTACACGAAAACGTGTAAGCCACACACACGTCTGTTCTCACTCACCTTTCAGCCTTTAATTCCAGGATGTGTAGCAGCGGTGCACCCGGGACAAAAATGAAATGACAGGACAAGAGAAGGGTGACACTGTCCAGAGAGTCTCAGAAAACAGGCCCAGCCCAGCGGGGGAGGCCCCGAGTCAGCATCGGTGCACACATTCCAGCGTACGATGTCTCGATGTCTCATTTAAAGTTAAGAGGTTTATCACTCACGGGAAGATTTTTAAAACTTGTAACAAAAATGAGTTCTGAATCACTGAGCTTCTGAGAGCTTCCAGGAAAGAGCTGCCTCTCTCTTTCTCTTTCTTGTTAATCAAAGCAATCTGGACGTTATAAATTCCACATGACTCCAAGATTCAATATTGCAAATGACAGAAGAAAAGCGCGACTCAGGTTGGGCATGCGTGGATGAGTGGGAGGAAGCGTGTCATGTGAACCGCAGGGGCAGATCTCGCTGTGAGCGTGGTCACAGGCAGCCTGGCTCCCAGTCTGCTCCAGGAGGCATGACTATGAGCTAGTGTCTCTCAGTCCCTGGAGCAGAGCCGGACCAGGCCCTTGACAGACCAAGGCAGTTGCTGGTGAGGACTGATAGGGGACAAGTGTGAAATACTTTGTAACTACACACCAAGAGCGAACACACACATGTGAATCTTATGAGCAGTTCAGAGCATTTCTTTATTTGTAAACTAAGGATACCGGGCATAGAATTTCAATCAGATTCAAGGAACTAGGCTCTTTTTAGCAAGTTCTCCCTGTTTAAATTTAAATTCCTCTAGTATATTGCCACCTTCCAAAATGCTGTTGGTCATTTGTAGGTAAGGGCGGGTGGGGAGGGGGGCAATTTCTAATTTCCTGAGGCCCTTCCCTTCACCCTGGGCATTGTGTCCACTCGGTCCATCTTTGAAGAGGCTGGCCTTTAGGGGTAGGCAGTATTCACAGGGAACTCAGCACTGGGTGGGGTACGGCCCTCACCTGTCTACACAGACAAGAGGGCTGTTTCCTGATGCATCTGTCACCATCCATGGTGGGTCTCCTGTCCAAGAATTTACCCTTGAGGTTATTGAGATGACTGGGTGTCTGTGTGGAGGGTGCAGGGTGAGCAGGGGGGTCAATCCAGCAAAAAGTCTGACCCCCACACAAGTATGGAGGCTTCTTCACCTTGGAGGCCCAGAGGACATGAGGCTCTGGTGCAGGTGGGGGATGTGCAGGCCGTGTGAGCACCTGGCTTTAAAGTCAGCCCGGAAAGGGGTAGCATTGCTTAAAATTGAAATGACTCTGAATATCTCCCAAACCCCTTGGGGGTGGGGGGAGTTCCAGCTCATGCTCACTCCAAGGCAGGGAAGGGGGTGGGATAATTGCCAACCAGATAGGATCTGAGAGAGACGGTGCAGGGGACGGGCCAGAAGAGGCCATGCACCTGAGTCAGTCTCTCTCTCTCTCTCCTTCCTCCCTCCTCTTTCTCTCTCTTTCTCCTCTTCAGATTTCTCTTTTCCAATTTCTCTTTCTCCGTGTATCTCTGTCTCTCTGGATTTATCTCTCGGTTTCCTCTCTGTATGTGTTTGTGTCTCCACCCCTTTTCCTTCCTCTCTCTCTACCCCCACCCCATAATTGAATTCTCCCTAGCTAATGTGTGTGCAAATTCCACTGGTTCACCCTCTCAACCTTGGCACTCTTTCCTCCAGCTGTGGTGCTATCAGTTTGCTCTGAGACTGGGATCCTGCAGCCAGCACCATCACTGCTCCTGTCCCCAAGTTTACTTACCTTGTTTGCTTGGGTGATTAAACTGTCACCCCTTTTGATGATAATTCTTTCCTTTCAGCAGCTCTTCATATTTCTTTGCATTCTTACCCTTGTGGTGTTTCGTTTAAACCACGGCCGCTGTCTTCTCCCGAATCTGTCCACGCGTAGAATGTACTGTAGATTGTAAGAATGTAATATATATTTATAAACTCACTGGCTGTAAATATAAAGTTTGCATTCAGCGGCTTCCTGTTTGTCCTTTGTCTTTCTACACGTTGACCCCCTCCAAGGGGCTGCCATCGATTGCAAATGGCTCTCCTGACACTATGGCTTTTGCTAAATGAAATGCAGATTTAAGGACCCTTACACAAACCAATTACACCCTCACATCGGTATCCCTGCTCTCTGCAGTGAGGAGATGTTGACACATGATGACAAAGTGCATTGTGTACTAAGTGTCTCTCCTTCAGGACCTGAACGGATTTGCAAATAAATCACACATGCAATTCTCTCCTAAAAGCCTGCTGACTGATGGTGGTAAGTGGGAGTTGTGGCAGGCAAACGTTTATTCCCTCCTCTCTTTGGGCTGCACCAAGGAAAATGCTGTGCTCTTTCCTGGGGCCTCAAACACATATACGCACAATAGCTCTGGCCTGGGTTAGAAAAGTTCAGTCTTTAAGTTCCTTAATCAAGTACAGTC
>CAUYQV010161264.1:0-33838 GCA_963574575.1 Galagoides demidoff
TAGGGCTGAGTACATTGGGTCCTTTTTCTTCCATTCTTGAGATACTTTGCTAAGAAGAATATTTTCCAGCTCCATCTATGTAAACATGAAGGAGGTAAAGTCTCCATCTTTGTTTAAGGCTACATAATATTCCATGGTGTACACAATTTATTGATCCACTCGTGGGTTGATGGGCACTTGGGCTTCTTCAATGACCTAGCAATTATGAATTGGGCTGCCATAAACATTCTGGTACAAATATCTTTGTTGTAGTGTGATTTTTGGTCTTTTGGATATATACCTAGTAGAGGAATTATAGGATCAAGTGGTAGGTCTGGAGAACACTTAGAGAATTCTCTCCAGATCAAACAGTTTTGCTTCTTTTCCCTGAGGTAATGTTTAATGCAAATACTTAATTGGGAGATACAATCTCATGACAGGGAGAGCAAGGGAAAAGAGGTCAAAGAGGAGAAGAAGGTGAGCAATATAAGGTGGCATGTTACTAAGCAGGCCACCTGTCCATACAAAATCATGAATGCCTGCTCAGTCATGAAGATCTTATTTGGATAGAGGAGGGGAGAGAAATTCATTCACCAGCTCTTTCCCACCACTTGTCACTCAGAGTCAAACTTTTCATTGTAAAGAGTTTAGTCTCTTATATTTCTAGGTTATCTCATATTTTGCCAGGCATAATGCACTCCTGTGTATAATGCATATACACCTATGCTTTTTGTCCAAACATTAAGGGAAAACTCTTTCATTTTTATTTTTTAATGCAAAATTTTATTTTTTATATTTAGGTACTTATTTTTTATATTATAGAATTTTAGCATTTTTTGACAGAGTTATATTTTTAACACATAATCATAAATAAAAGAATTTGAAACATTTATATAGATACAGAATTAGTACTCCCCACGTATAATTCGCATCCTTACTTTTACCTCAACCATTTGGGCAAAAAGTACACATTATATATGGCAAAATTTGGTAGTGTCTAGCTCCTCAAAAGCGAGAGTCCCTGGGGAAGCCAGATCTCTTGCCCTCTGGATTAGCGCTTCATCCAAGTCCAGAAGCAATAGAAGAAACCACACATTTGTGGGCATGATCAGGTCCCATCCCAGGGTCTGACTGCTGGATCTGCCCTTACCATGGGGAAGGACATTCAAGTTCTCTTTGACAATTTAATAATGGGATGATGTTCTTACTGTTCAAATCCAGAACGTTTTAATGTTGCTTTTTATCCTAACACCTTTACTCTGACATTTGATCTTACTGAGGCCATGTATTGCATAATGGGAATGAGATAACTTATAACAAGAGAATGTTTGGTATACAGTATGAATCACTGCTCTTCATTTGAGTATTTTATAGGCAAAAGCTAACCTGCCCAACTTGATTCCAGGGGGATATGTGTATAGATGACGGAATAAGTTGGTTTATTGGGGAGAACTATTGAAGTATCTCATGAAGATGGGAACTGCCTTACCCCAGCTAGTCCTTTCCTCTAAAGGGAGCAGATGATCTACCTCCATGTGGCACACAATGGAGATTGTAAAAATGGTTAAAAATCTTTCCCATGTCCAAAGTGTGATAATAAAAAACATTGCATTTGGGTTTCACACCACCTTGTGGTTTAGCCAGGCTGAGGGCTACTTTCCTCAGTTTCTAAAGGGCAAAAGTATCTACTTTTTGCTTTGTAAATTATTTGTCATTGATATTCCCAAATGAAAATATGAAATTGGAGAAAGACTCTGAACAGAGATATTAAAACAGGGTTTGAATCAACATGAACACCCAGGGCATCTTTCGAAGATGTAAAATTCTAATGCATGTCCAAGATATAAAATTCTTTTGCATGTTGTATTTCTAAGCTTAATCAAATGTACATTTATAGGGAACGATATGTACAAAGCATATTCAGAAGTCCTACTAAACACACAGAATTAAGCTGAGTATTGAGAAATATACTGAGACAGATTCTGTCCTTGGCCACAAGAGCTCACCATGTGGTTGGAATTATAAGATGAAGACAACTATGACACAAGATCATATGTGTTCAGTGCCAGAAAATAATGCCCAAAGCTCTATGGGTGTTCTGATTAGACAGGATGAGCACTTTTAAGTTGGGATGATTAGAGCACAGAACAACTTTTGTGAAAGAAGTGACATTCAAGTTGGTCTTGAAAGTTATCTCTTTTTTCCAAAGTTAATCCTGCTGAAGCCTTCTATTCCACCTCTACGTGGGTTTCCTCAATGTGGTCATCACTAGCCAATGCTGTTTGATCTCCCTGCTGCCACTTCATGTCCCTTAATTAATTAATTAATTCAACAAATACGATTTTGAGGATCTAAATGGCAGTAGGAGGTGGGGATAGAAGCACAACCACCACAGATAGCTACAACCACAACAAGTCAGTCATTTTGTCAAGGAGCTTACAGTCCATTGGGGATTATTATTAGAGAAAGTGTGTTTGTAAGACCGTGTGGCAAGTGCTATGAGAAAGATACTTTGAGTTTGCATAAAAGGGACCAAAGACCCTTGGTCTTTGGAGAATCGTACAATTTTCCTGAGGAAAGTAGTGTCTAGGGTTAGCCCTGAAAGATGAACCACAGTGGATAGACTACATAAAGCTAAAAGGCTGAGCTGTGAAGGAGGCTTCAGAAATTTTGTCTAAAGTATACTTGAATGACAACCTGATAAATTTCAATGATGTGGGTCAAATAATTTCAGTGTTTTGAAAAATCTTTTTAAAATTTTCTCTATGGTCACCCCTCAACGCACATACTGCCATTTGAGGCCCGGTCTTGTTAGTATCTCTGCAGTTTCAAAGGATGTGGAAGGAATGAGAAAACTTAGATGAATAGTAAAGTATTTTGTTCAAATAAAAATAAAGGACACATGAAAGGTGAGTTATTAGATTGCACAGTATAGCAATGAGCAAAAATCATTTGTCCCATAGTGGGTAGGTGATGGTAAAGACATAGATCTATACATTTTTATTTTCTTACAGGATGAAACTAAAAGATTTATAGAAAGAGGTTTTTTTGTTGTTGTTTGTTTGTTTGTTTGTTTTTGAGACAGTCTCATTATGTTGCCCTGGGTAGAGTGCTGTAGCATCACAGCTCACAGCAACCTTAAACTCTTGGGCTTAAGCGATTCTCTTGCCTCAGCCTCCTAAGTAGCTGGGACTGTAGGTGAATTTGTGAATACTGGGCTACCTTTTTGTTGTTGTTGTTTGGCAGGCCCGGGTTGGGTTGGAACCCACCAGCCCCAGTGTATACAGGTAGTGACCTAACCGCTGAGCTATGGGCACCGAGCCTATAGGAAGAGTTTAATTGTAAATGTTTTTTTCCAGTTAAGTAGTTTGTAGCTCTCAGACCCTGGAAAAGAATTCTTTAAATAGCATCAATAATCTAATTTACCCATTAGAGACAGTACTGCCACACAATTTCCTTTACTTGGATACTCTAGAAGACTAGATTTCTCAGCCTTCCTGAGGTAAAGTTAGCTCTGAGTTTTATGTGACTGAGTTTTGGCCAGTGGAATGTGAGCAGAGGACATGTAGCCATTTCTAAGGTTGGCCCTTAAAAATATCTCACCTCTTCTGTAACCCCTTCTCTTTCCATGATAAATTTGAAAAACAATATTATACTTTTTGTAGCTAAAAAGCAGAGGCAGCTTGAATCTTTAAATCATAGCTTAGAAGAACCACTGAGTAGAACCAATCTAATCAGACTGCAATTAGAACAGAGGCAAATGCTTGTTGTGCTAAGCCACTGTTATTTCTGGAATTACTTGTTCTAGAAGCAGAGCATGGCCTACCCAACAAATGCACTCCTAAACTCTGGAGATTTTCCCATGCCCGCCTTTGGACTGGATGGGGGCCATTTGTGACACTAAGTCTTATAATTCACTGGACATAAGAACTGAGGAATCAGGAATCAAGAAAAGCTTTTGCATTTTTTGGGTTGTGTAGGAAATGTGGTAGGTGGAGACAGAAGTTTTCAAAATAGGCCTAATAAAGAAGAGCAGATTCAGGGGTCAAAGGCATGAGATGCGATGTGGACATGTCATGCAGACAAGATACTTAGTCTTATATCATGGATGATCTTATAAATGTCTTTGAGGGGAAGCATTGTGGTCTTACATGTTTAATTCCCTGCAGTATCTAGTATTTACATACCATTGGTATTTGCTAGTGGGTAGGTTCCTCCAGCTGAATTCTGGAGGAAATTTCCTGACTCTGAGTCAATAAATTCCTCTCCGAGCTGGGAAGATGCTTATTGTTATTTTCGTGTGTGTGTGCCTGGAATCCCTGGTGTTGTTCACACACTTAAAGTGAAGGGCTCGTAGCTCATTTAAATCACAACAGAACATTTAATGCTACTTCTTTTCTTCACTTTCCCTCCAACAGCTACATTTTCCTGAATGTTTTTATGTAGCGTGCTCTCGCTCTTTTAAAAGATATTTCTCATTAGGTAGACTTTCAAAGCCAACACCAAATGTTAAGTCCAAGTTTGTTACACAAGCAGTTTGGAAGGTCAGAATGATCTCCACAAGATGCATACCAGCAGCTAAGGCAATTTTTGATTTCCCCAAACAGCTTTTCTTGTGAAATCTGGTTTTCACATCTCCCTATCCTTTTCCCTAATGGCCTGCTTTTCTATTTCAAAATACAACCAGGACCGAGTATTTTAGAAAAGTTATTGGTGTTAATTTTTCTTTGAAATCTCATGGATTATTCTTTGGTGATTCCTCCTAGAATAGTATTTTGCATGGTGTAGATACTGAATAAGAGTTTATTGACTGATGTAACGATTTTCGCTGGTTGGAGCTGGAGGGAAACATGGGGATCTTCGAGTCCTACCCTGTCCTCTCATAGTTGAGGAAATGAAAGACCAGAGAATTGAAATGTCTTGGCCAAGGTCACAGGATTAGACTCAGACCTGCTGCTATTATTAATGACGCTGCTCTTTTAATCATGCACATTAGCCATCAGTTTTATAAAACTATCATTTATTCATTTGATCCTTACAGTCACCATGTGACCTAAGGAATGCAAAGATGATCAATCCTTTTGTTTTTTAACAAATGAAAAAATCGAGGCTCAGGAAAAACAAGTCAAATAATTAGATTATCTCACTCATTTATCCTACAAATATTGATTGAACTCTTATTATGGGTCAGGCACTTTTCTTATTTTGTTCGAAAAGCAGACAAATGGTCTGTTCTCCATTCATCAGGGAGAATATGAGAGAAAACAATATAATAGATATTTATAATAGCTGAAATAAGCGAACTTGCCTTCTGACTCCAATCCAGCAGTGTTTTTCTCTGCATCTCTGCTAATTAATTAAAACAAATGAAATTTCTGGTGGCTGGAGTAATTCTCCTTTACTGATGAGAAATCACCCCTTTAAAGAATTTATCCTATAAAGAGTGGAAAGCATTTTAGATGCAGGAATAAGGAGGGCTTCAGAGGGTTATATAATTTTATGGGCTTAAGAGAATATGGAGACACATCAGCACATATTCCCTTTCTCTCCAGCCTTAAGATTTATGATTGGTCTGTTACAATAATAATAGCTGCATATTGGCGCAAGAAATATATTTGATTCAGTGGGTAACATTTGACAGACTTAACTTGTGAAATGTAGAAAAGTTCTTACAGGAAGCTCCAGCAGCATTTGTAATACACAAGAAGGTATTCAGGGAACAGAAAAATAAAATCAAAGGAACCTGCTAACCAATCTGTTTCATTAAATATGAAAATTAAAATGCCTTCACAAAATGCCTTCTCTTCCTCTCTTCTCCCAACAAACAAAAGCCTTAGCAGGCAGCCTGAAATTGCTCATCAAGGAAAAAGACCAGACTCACATTTTTTTAATGGCTTCTTCTGAATGAAGCAATTAATGCTAAAAGGAACATGTTGTCTCCCTAGCATTTATAAGGTAAAACATCTATTGTACTCCCTGGCACTCCATCAAGCCTCTCTTGGGTCTAAGTGAGTAGAGAAAGGGCTCCCTGCATGTGCTCTTGACCTCTAGCAATCAGGAGGATTTGGCTGACGAACCTGATGGAGCCATTCTCCCTTGGACTGGGTGTGTGCCCGGGAGGTACACTCCTGAGTCTTCACCCAGACCCTGACTTGCTTGGCAGTCCCATCACATCACACCTGGCATCTCCATTTGCAAACCAGAGATGTTACTAATCTGTGATTGGTTAGGATTTGAAATGCATTAGAGTCATGTAACAGTGTATTGTCTTACTTAATTGTGTTTATTCTGATTATTCTGCCTTTTCGAGAACATTACCTCCTTAAAGATACTTATTGTTCATGTACTCACTAACTCCAACATTTGTTCAAACACTTTCATTAATAAGCTCCAATGTGTCAGAGGCGTAGCATCTTCCTAACACCCTACAGTGGGTATACACAGTAAGCCGTGTTCAAGGAGCCTCAGTCAAGCGTGGTGGGCAGGCAGGGAAGTTCCTTATGACAATAAGACTTGTTAACTTAGAAAAGGAACATGTGAAAAGAGCAATGGGGGCTCATAAAGGGTAGCAAGAAATTTATCCTAGACAACAAGTAAAAGCAATGGGTTGCAAACTGTGCTGGTAGGGCCCTGGAGGAGAGGGAGGGCAGGACCTATGCATTCTCAGGAGGGTTTAGATTACTCCTTTCTCCTGAGATTCCCTCAAGGGAAGACTTTCTCTTTTGTTTCATATATACATATTTCTTATGAGTTATGTTTAGAACAAAGGGTTTCATATATGATATAAATTGTCTTTATTAACATGTTTAATACTCTAATTATCTTGGCGGCAGGAGACACTGTTCTTCCTATTTTATGAATGAGGAAGCTATTTATCTTACAAAAGTTGTTGTTTTTATGGTCAGTACAAAAAATAGTGAACCTTAGTTATGCCTCCATAAAACCAAACTACTGAAATATTTTCACCTTGAACATGGGAAGGTCAGCAACTTGCATGGACTACAGTAAATAATTGCTGAGTGAGTGAATGAAGGCAGAGAACAGACCTATCTTTGTGTGGAATAAGCCGTATTCAAGAAATCTCACTTCTAGTTCATTAGCCTGGAAGTTAAATGAACTTTCTACCAAAGTGACAGTAGATATTGCACTGAGATCCTAACTGACGCACTCAATCTCCTCCACTTTCAGTGTCACGGGTGACTTTTTTTAGGTCACTGTCCCCTCTGTTCACTTACACTTATTCCTCTCCAAAGTTGGATAATAATGAAAGATTTTATGTATTTAATTGATTTCTAGACGATCACATGAAGAAATTTTCTTTATACTCAAGCAATAAGTTTTTTTTTAAACATTTACTTTATGTCATAATGTGACATAATGGAGGGATGGGAACCTGTATTCTCGAATCCGAGAATGTGGTTCAAATCCTTCTTGAGCCACAAACTGTATGCATATCCTTGGGCAAGCTTATTGCCTTCTTTTGGTTTCAGTTTCCTGAGGTGTAGAATGGAGATACTGATCCCAGCTAACTTCCCTTATTGTTTTTGAGGATCAAAAGAAATGACCTAATTGGAATTGTACAGTGAGCTATAAAGTGCTACATTCATGAAGGCTTGTTATTCCCTGGGCCCTGGGCCTGCCTGACCATGTGATCTTCATCCAGGGTTGTTTGTTTCCAATTGACTAATTGCTTCCCCCCTCACATACCCCTTTTGAGATCCAGAGAGGTGAAAGATTGGCAAAGAAATAAAAAGCTACAGCTTTCATGTAAACAACTCCTCCCACAATTAATGCTTCTTTGCTCTCTCTTTTTATAATTCTTCTTCATCATGAGACATAAATGAAGCAGCCCCTTCTAGCCCCACGTTAGATTTCTGACAACTTTAGGGCCTCAGAACTCAAACAAGACCATTATCCTCTTTTGCAGAATTTTTTATGACAGGTTTAATTTTTTTTTTATTGAGGGATACCATTGCCTACTAAGAAAATAAATCTGCAGGGATTTTTTTTTTGTTATATTTTGTCTTATCTTTAAATGTCCCTAATGATCAGTAAAAAACCAGATTCTATAAGAACATCACCTTGATGGCATCCTATTTGTATTGTCTCATATCAGAATAACTTTCCTGACAAAGTGCAAAGTAGAGTTCTCCCTGCCAGGACCATAAGCACTGCCGACGCCTAGAACAGCGCTAGGCTCTTTCCCTTAGTTCGCAGCATTATTATAGATAATAAAAATTCTGGAAGCAGAACTGTACTGGCAATTTTGGAATTGAGAATGATGCATGAGACAGAGAAAAGTCCATTTGGGGCTATGAGGTGCTGACACTGGGAAGACTCCTTGTTCCATATAAAATAAGTCAGTACGACTCAGAAGACACTTGGAAGGTAAGAGCTATTATACTCCTGCAAAGGTGACCTGACCTTCACCTAGTATTAAAAAAAATACTATTTTGCTTTTGGACAGAACTTGAAAGTTATGTTTCTTTTTTAGTTGAGGAAATCTGGTCATAGAGCCTGGTAGGCTTGGGTCCTAGTTTTGCCACTTTCTAGCTGGATTTCTCTAAAACTGACCACTAGTTATTTATAAAGTAAGAATAAAAATGTCTGCCTTATCAGCCCCTGGCGTGCTGTAAGGATTAAGTGAGAGTTCTTTCACATGCATGGTGTTTTCTGATTTTAAAACATTTCACGTGGAAAAGGAGGGGCATGTGGCTAAGAACACGGGTTTTGGAAGCCACAATATACATTTGAATCCCATTTCCATTATTTTCTATCTCTGTGACCTTGTATAATTTACTTAAACTTGCTGAACTTAGGTTTCATCCTCTTCCCAATGAGAACTGGACTACCCACCACATTTATAAGACCATCAGAAGGATTAAGTGGTACACATGATGTATTTGGCTTGGTGCGTGGTATGTGCTATAAACTCTGTACGTTATTGCCAAGTGTATTTGATTCCTACCAAACATTGTGAAGGAAGATGGGCTGCTCTTAGTCACATGTTTCCATAGTGAAATACTTGGGAACCAGAAGCACAGAAGGGTGAAGAGTGTTACTCCACTATGAAGAGTCAATCGAGGGTTTGAATCTAGTTTCTGGAATAGCCTATGCAACAACATATAAATTTAGAGCTTGTGACTCTAGATCAGGCGTCCTCAAACTATGGCCTGCAGGCCACATGCAGCCCACCTAGGACATTTATCCGGCCCACCGGGTGTTTTTGCTGCTGCTGCCTGTCTTGCTTAGCAGCCGATTCGTCCTGGGGCCTGCAGTTCGGCCCTCCAATGGTCTGAGGGACAGTGAACTGGACCCCAGTTTAAAAAATTTGAGGACCCCTGCTTTAGATAGACAGTATAAAACTGCACCCCCCCTGCCCCCACGTTGAGGCAGAATCTTTCCTGAAGATGGCCTGGGTGAAAAGACACCTTGATCCATGGAAAGCCTATTAAAGCCTATTACTGCTCACTCAGTGGAATCCTTGGAGTCTGGCATATCCCCTACAGCAGGGGTCCTCAAACTTTTTAAACAGGGGGCCAGTTCATTGTCCCTCAGACCGTTGGAGAGCCGGACTGTGGGCCCTGGGATGAGTCAGCTGCTAAGCAGGACAGGCAGCGGTGGCAAAAACACCTGGCAGACCAGATAAATGTCCTAGGTGGGCTGCATATGGCCTGCGGGCTGTAATTTGAGGATTCCTGCCCTACAGAATCCTTGATTTTTTTTTTTTCTTCATTTTTGTTTTTTTTAGATATAGAGTCTTGCTCTGCTGCTCAGCCTGGAGTCCAGTGGCATGATCACAGATCACTGTAACCTCAAACTTGTGGGCTCAAGCCATCCTCCTGCCTCAGCCTCCTGAGTAGCTAAGACTATGGGTGCATACCGCCATGCCTGATTAATATATCTAGTTTTGCAGTGATGGGGTCTCACTATGTTTCCCAAGTTGCTCTTGAACTCAGGGGCTCAAGTGATCCTCTTGCTTTGGCTTCCCAAAGTTCTGGGATTATAGGCACTAGCCTCCTGTTAGTATTTCTGATATACCTTCAAGGTGAGGAGAAGGAATGCTGAATGTTTCAACCAAGAGGAAAAATTGTGATGTCTGTGGAAAGTTATTTTCGGTAGCCCGGAAAATGTTGGCATTATAAAACCATTACTCAGATGCTTGGTCCATCAGAAACCAGGGTCCCAAGTGGCAGAATGTCAGAACTGGAAGAATCTTAGAGACTATCTTGGTGGTGACATATGAATAAGTGAAAGCTATTGATGGAAGTTAAAATTGTTCCTGTCACACTATGCACTGTTACCAATGTGCCAAGTTAGAGTTCCATCTGAACTAATCCTTGGGTCTTTCAACTCCTGCTTTAGGAAGGATTACCTTTGCATTGCAGGAAACTTGGATGTGAACACAGCATAAGCTTTGCCTTTGAGGCCAAATATGAAAACTTGTGGCTATACCCCCAGGTAAAAGTCTTAGGTCTCTTTAAAGTAATGTGAAGATTCAGAGAAAGACAAATCATACTTGGTTTGGAGAATCAGGAGGAAAACTCACAAAAGAGGTGGTCTTTGAGTGGAGACTTGAGGTCCAGTTATGAGGAAAGGGAAATGAGACGTACAGGCAATGAATGGCCTGGAGTGAACAGACGATCCTTTCAGCATGAGATAAAGTCTGAGTTATCCGTCTTCCTGTAGCCTCAGTTTCTCCTCAGGAAAGTAAGCATGCAGGCGTAATTCCCCATAGGGTCAGCTGTTATGTGACAAAATATGCTTAAACTCTCCCTCTTTTATTTCCTTCTCTCCCCCAAACCATGCCATCGGTCCCAAGAGGGGGCCTGACCCTTTGGTCTACTAGGGCCATCTTATAGGTTGTTGATGGCTCTTCAAAACATTTGTATTATGAGCTGTTGTGAAGGGTAAGAAATAGAAATACCCTAAGAAATTTAAAACAAATTTTGCGTAATTGTAAGATGAGTCAGAAGGAGAAAATTCCTATGAGTCATGCACTAGCTGTGACCTCAAAGTGAGTCTTGTGGTTGCCAACATTGGTGCATCTCTCCTGGAGAAGGAGCCGCCATGGCCTTGGCTGGAACCCTTGTACCAAAACTGCCAGCATGGTGCAGAGTGGGGCTGAAGTGGAAAGGAAGAGAGACCTTGAAGAAAAAGACAGAGTATTGGAAATTGCATGGAGGTAAGTTTGCCAGATTAAATAAATAAAAATATAGGAAATCCAGTTCAATTTGAATTTCAGATAAACAAAAAACATTGTTTAGGGCAGCACCTGTGGCTCACTGGGTAGGATGCCAGCCCCATATACTAAGGGTGGTGGGTTCAAACCCAGCCCTGGCCAAACTGCAACAAAAAAATAGCCAGGCCTTGTGGCAGGTGCCTGTAGTCCCAGCTACTCGGGAGGCTGAGGCAAGAGAATCGCCTAAGCCTAGGAGTTGGAGGTTGCTGTAAGCAGGGTGATGCCATGGATGGGATAAGAAAGACCAGGGGTTAAATAGTAATAGAAATATTTAAAAAGAAACTCATGGTTGTTAACGTGCCCTCATGTTTCTTATCTCACTTTGACCTCATAGTCACAAAAACAGGCACTGGACCTCTAATTTTAGAGATGAAAGCTGAGTTGTGGAGAGAATAAATGACTTACCTAGGGACACACTGCTGATCAGTGGCAGTGTTGGCACTTTAGCTCAGTTACTTTTAAAATTTCTAACGTTGAGATAATTTTAGACTTATAAAAAATTGCAGCAAGTTCCTGTATAACCTTCTTCAGTTGCCTCTAATGTTCGCTTCTCATGTGCCCATTGATCAATGATAGAAACTAAGAAATTAATCTTGGTACAGTACTATTTGCCTAAGTGCAGACTTTATCTTTCACCCAGTTTTCCACAAATATTCTTTCTCCTTCCTACGATCCAATTCCAGGTCCCACATCACTTTTAGTTGTCAAGTGTCCTGCCGTCCAAGATAAGTCTTCCTTTGTCTTACATGATCATGATAGTTTCGAAGACTGCTGAGTCGTTAGTTTGTACAATGTCTTTCAGGTGTGGTTTGTCTGGTGTTTTCTTGGGGCTCTATTGAAAGCACTGAGAAGGTGCCAGAGCAGGCTGGATCTTCTCAGGGCATGAGATCAGGATATTACATTAATGCATGCATATATATTACTGGCAACATTAACTTCGATCACTTAGCTTAAATGGCATCTACTGGGTTTTTCCACACAAGTTTACTATTTTCACCTTCATGATTACTAAATATTTTGAGAAGAGACACTTGGAGACTATAAAAATATCTTGTTTTTCCTTAAACTTTCCCTCCCTAATTTTAGCACCAATAGGTGCGTCTTGCTTGCTGCCTTTGTTTTTGGGAAGTTCTCATGTTCATTCTCTAGTTTTCTCATTTCCTCTACATTTATTAGTTGAAATTCTTCTGTAGGAAAAAGTTGTTGCTTCACGTCTTATTTAATCTGAATTATTGTATTTGCAAGTCTATTACTTTTTTCACTAAAGCACAGAAGAAGAAAAAAGTGAAAGAGTTTGGGCTACTGTAAAGGTATGATTATTTCAAGTGCACAGTGGAAAATAATTTTATTTGGATATAATAACTTTGGACATAAATAATAATAAATTTAATTTATTTTTATTTACATTTATTATTATTTAATAATAATAATAATAATAAATTTATGTCCAATAATTTGGACATAAATAATATTGTTTATGGAAATAATTTTATTTTATTGATATTGATTAAGAATTTACATGTATACAGGGTATTGTACAAGATACTGTGAAGAAAAGAAAAATGCACAAAATATTTCAAGGAGGCTGATAAATCAAAGATAAATACTTAAGGCGCTCTTTCTAAGAGGGATAATGAAACATCTCAGTCAAATATTGAACTGATAAATGATTACGCTGATGACTATGGCAATGATAAGTGAGTTGTAATGCAGCTTTCGAGCCCTCATGGCAAGCTCAGCTCTGGGTCGTGTAGAACATCCTTAACCAGATGATCACAATGCATGTGAGATCTTGGCACCTTAGTATGCAGAGTTATAAACATCATGGCCTCTTCCTTGTAATTTATAAAAGCAAGAACTCAGTAGAAGACACCAATTTTGACTGGCTTTGGGACCCATGATTCCCTCCTGTTTAGGAGCAATTATGAGGTTTCAGAGAACATAAACTTTACTTCTCATTAAAGAAATGAGGAATTAACTTCTATATAGTACCCAGAAAAATTAAACTTCTATCTTGGTGCTTTTTTCCTTAACCAATCTGGAGTAGACCCTATGGGTATAATCTTAGTAACCCAAATATCATGAGAGGAGATGGGCTGGTGGTCAGAATCAGAACCCATTACTTTAACTAGTAGTTAATAAAACTAAACAACAGGAAAGAGAACATCCATTGGTGTGCAGTGTCATGGGTGCACCTAGAGGCAACTGTAGATTCTCCTAGTGGGTGAGTGGTCTACTATTAAGGAATCATTTGCATATGCAAACAGCATGTGAATTGCTTAGGGTGCACACATGGCACCTACTCATGTAAACAATACTAATCTCCATTGCACTAATATCATTAAAAAAAATCCTCCTAATAGTCCAGCATATTCCAACTATGAAAGGTTTTCATTTACATTCTTACTCGAATGTAGGTACTAACTGAGTTTGAGATGAAGGGAATAACCTGCATTTTAGAGATGAGGAAACTGAGGTTCAGGGCCACAAACTATTTTTGTTAACAATGATGGATTATGAGCTTGGACCCATAACTTTGGGTTATCAGATATGTGCTATTTATCCTTATACTGCATTACCACTCATCAGTAAAATTCTTAAGATTCTTCATAACTATAAGTAGAGTGACCTTATGTCCTCCTTTGCCTAGAAGGGTTCAGATTTATGTATTTTCGTTGTTATTGCAGCATAATTATAAATAGTATGTCATTCCACTCTCAAAAATGTTCTTAGTTGAAGCAGAGATTATATAATAACCTTATCTATAAGAGGGTCAGGGAAAGTCCAAATGGGCTTCAATGTTTAAATTGATGCTAAGGAAATCTCTAATATAGTACTTGTATAAATTACAAAAAGATAATGTTCTCTAAGATAATATTATTTAAATATATTATGAGATATTCTAATACTGGAATATGCAATGGCCTGGGGGAAAAACTCACAAAGGGCAAAATTATGATAATTTGATCCTAATGGGTTATAAGCTTATGGTTATATCTAGGTAATATTATTTTTCTTTCAAAAAACCGAATTTATGAATTTCCAAATGGTCTACAATGAGTATGTACAAGATTTATAGCAAAGAATTGTCTTTAAAGTCTTTTATTTAAGGTTAAGAAGTTTTATCCTTTCAACATAGGAAAACAAGCCCATATGGATAGGCGGATACAACATATTAATAATTCATCTCACACTAGAACTTTATATTGGCAAGCAGGTTCTGACCATATTTGCTCATTTAAATTTCATAGAAATCTTCAGTTGGTAAATGAGTCCCCTCCCAATTTTGTGGGTGAAGACAAAAAGAGTGAATGAAGCAGATGTGGGACCTCTGAGGTTGTTCTTGTTGAACATCTCCCCACCCTTATTCCTACCCTGTCTTGGATTTTAAAGCTCACAGTGAGTCAGGAACTTATACCCAGAGGCTAATTCCTTTGGTTGTGCTTGTCTCTCATCTTCTTGAGTAGGAAAAAGTGAGGATAATGGGACCATGATAAACACGGGAGAAATGAAGAGAAGCTTTGCTTCTAAAGGAAACATCTAGACATTATTAATTTCCATCGCGACCCATTCAAAAGAACACTAACTAGAATTTGCTGTGTCTGTGCCTGTAATTTCTGACAACCTTCTTGTCCCCTGCTAGCCCTCAGTTTCTCCCTCTGAAAACTGAAAACTTTTAATGACATTATCCCTGCGGTTCTCTCTGGTTCTGGTGGTGTGTGATTCCATGATTCTGAGCTTCTGCGGAAAGCAGATTCCAAAGCTGTATTCCAGAACCACCCTGTCTAACTTGGGCTCCACTTTTCTTTGCACTTGGAGCAAGCCCAAGAAAACAGGTCATTTTTGCAGACAACTTGAGGTTGGGCTCCAATGTCCTCATTAAATAACAGGAGTCCAGACTGGCAGGCCCAAGGGAATATTCAATCAAAGAGAAAAAGGCCAAGTCATTACCAGAACCCTATCATCAGAGCTGTAAACACAAGCATTCGTTCCTGGGCCTTAGTTGAAAATGTGTTTAATCGTCTCTTCTCTTTCTTCTTATATAGGTTCTGTTTGTCAAATGTGTGTGACCCTTCCAATAAGTCATCAGGGTCAAGAAGGGAGAGAGAGAAAGAAAGTGGATTGCCACTGTAAATAGGCTCTGAACAGTGAAAGATCAAAACAGACAGCCTCTGACTTTCCTGGATGAGTCAGCGTTGCAGCCAGACTGCAAAAACAAGAGTGCCTTCTTTACTGAGCTGTAGTCTTCCTGTCTGGAAAGGAAACACTCCTCTGATTGGAGATATTGGCCATTTTACAGACTTCAAAACAATTTAGGCAACTGAATAGTCAAGAGGGAGAACAGGTAAAACAATTTTTCCAAGTGTTTATCTGGAGAAACAGACTCAACTCTGGTTCGAAGCTGCATAGGAATACTTTCATCTTCAGCCAAAGATGGTGGTGTTTGGTTTCTTTTTTTGTTTGTTTGTTTGCTTATTTTTATTTTTTTAGTGTGATGGTCTTCGTTTTTAGTGTAGCACATCTAGAACAAGTTATTTTTTTCCCTCAAATAACAAGTTACTTTTTTCTGAGTGAGACTTGGTTTTCAGGCACTGAAATGAGTGATGCAGGGGGTAGAAAGATAGATGACTTGAGGGCCATCTACCAAAGAAATGGGATGAGCACACATATCACACGATACCTGCTGGAAACAGGAATGAACATGAGACCATGACGGGGCAAAGAAAACAGAGGTCTTGATGAATGGACTCCCAGATGAGAGAGTACTGTGAGGAAAGGTGTGCTAGTCTTCAGGGGTGAGCCTAGTTTAGCCTGAAATGTGATGTGCCAGTAAGAGAGCAGAAAAGGTGTAACCAGATAGAGAGACTGAAGCCAGATCCTGAGGGACAGAATGTCAGGATGAAGATCTTGGGCTGCGTCCTATGTGCTATGAGTTCAGGGAGGCAGTAGTGATGATGGGAAGACAGGGATGACAACCCTGGGGAGAAAAAACAAAGGAGGAGCAATCCTAGGAAGATGAATTTGAAGACTATTATCCCAGTTCAGTAAAGAGGGACATTATAGCTCCTCCCTGCAGCATCCTTTCTGGAGTTAGAGGGGAGAGTGCCTACAGGAGAGGGTGCAGTTAATACACCTGAATTTCTAACTAGTCAGGAAGGATATTAATATAAAGATGTTCACCATCATAGTAGGGCTTAGTGTAGAGTCTTTGGGATGAGATGTCTGGGATCCTGAAGACTGTGGCCAACCCAACTTGACACAGCAAAGGAAGATAGCTTGCTTTGTAGAAATATGGGAGCAAATTGTGGTAACTCGATGATCCACACTGCAGGCTTTCTTTGCTGCTTGGAGTTTTTAGTGCTAAAGGTTGGTTATTCAAACTGTAGTTCCTTTCTAGCTTGTGATTTCTTTCCAGCCATGGCCCCAGCTCTTGGTCTGTAGAAAGTAGGGATTCCTGGAAGGAAGAGCTCCTATCTGTCTGGAGGTGCTGCCTTGCTGAGTGCTTTACTTTTGGGTAAACCACCTGCTTTCTTTGGGCCTCAGTTTCATCATCTGCAAAATGAGCATGTTATGTTTTTCAGTGTCCAATGTCCTGCCCAATTCCATCAGTTAAAAATGAGTGTTTAGAACAAGTAGTCTTCATTTCTAATTTCATCTGTTATAAAACAAATCCATCTCTTTGAACCATTCCAACAGCCTTAAAAATAAGCAGTGTAGGTGTCATTATTTTAAAGACACTTTACAGATGTGAGGAGAGTCACAGAGATGGGAAGTCATTTTCAAAAAGACACACAGTGATTTGATGATCTAGTCAGGACTAGGACTAGAAAGCCCGCCACCTGACTTCCAGCCCAGGGCTAATTCTGATAGCTAGCAAAGGTCAGTGAATTACATTGAATTACGTTGTGGAGAACGCATTTGGTTTTTCACAATTGTTTTGGAATATACCGTGTTTTCATTGTTTCTTCTGAGTGAGTCCAGGGCAGCAGAAAGCGATGGGGTCACTGCAAGAGTTTTACAGGTTAAATGCCCTTCTTAAAGAAACTTCTTTCTTTCCTTGGAATGTAAATTTTGAGCTCCACTTTGTTGTCAGTATTTCCATGATTAGTTGCAGGAGGTTACACACTTGGATGTGGTTAGCGGAGACCAGAGCGTCTATACTCTTTAGCATGGGTCCTTCTGACCATAAAAATCAAGAAGCTCTGGGACAAATGGGACCTTGTGGTTCATCCAATCCAATGCCCTGCCCTGGGGCTTGACCTCTTCTATAGCAGGTTTTATGATTGTCCAGCATCACTTCTGGATTCTGGACCTGCCCTGGCAACTATCTCTTGACATCCGCACATACACGTGTCACAGACAGCTTACATACAACAAGACTGAGTTTCAAAATTCCTACCACCATTTCCAAATACTTTTCTTCTCTTCTCAGATTGTGTTGTCATCTATTGAGTCCAATAAGCTAAGCCTGGTGCTTTTACACCCATCCTCCTTCCATACTCAGTCATTCCTGGCTAGGCTCCCTCTAAGATCTCTCTACATCCATCCTCTCTTGTGTTCACCTCCACGGTCTTCCTTCAGTGCATTCTCCTAATTGATTTTTCAGAGATTTTTGAGAGGCAAATATTCATTATATATTTCTAAGTAAATATAAGAGTCATTTACTTAAACGTTAAACTTCTTGACCATTGAACAATTTTTTCCCCCACAGAACATCTTCTGGGAAGTGCTGGTCTAATCTTTCCAGATGAATTGTAGCCCCTTATTATTGTCACATCTGTCCACCCCTCTTTGTCACTGAACTTGTTATTTCCTCTGCTTAGAATGCCCTTCTTCCTGACTCTAGCCATCTGGGGAAATCCTACGCATGTTTCACAGCCCATTTCAAATGTCTCCTACTCTCTGAAGCTTTCTTTGATCTCACATCCTAGTGTACCAGAATAACCCCTGAATTCTTGTAGAAGTGTACACTTGAGTCTATTATAATATTTAAATTATATTCTAGTTGTGTATGTTTATGTCTCTCTCCCAATGAATTCTAAGCTCTTTAAGAAATAGGGACTGTATCTTACTCATCTCTCCGTCACTAGGATCTAAAATGTTGAGTCTGTCTTCTTTTACTTCCTTCAATGTACATTGGCTTATGGTTGATGCTTCCCAAATGTCACATAATAAATGGGCTTACAATTCTAGTATGGTGGCCTCTAGCTTGTTCACCTTCCCCTCTACTATGTGGGAACCAGTGGGATATTTACGGGATCCAGTGAGGGATATGCCAGACATGGGAATGTTGGATTAGAAAGCCAGGTGGGACAAGAATATTACGATCACAGTATAGACTTCACATGGGAGAGGACTTCTGGGGAAAGAGAGCCATTTCTGGAGAGGAGATACTAGGGAAGATTCCAGAAGCTTCAGTATCAATATCTTATCTTCACCAAACACCCACTTTCTACAGGGCATTGTGCTGCTAGGAGCTGCTCAAGGAGCTTCTAGTTAATAAACTGCCAAAGACTCCTGGTTCTGATTAACAAAACCCAATTCTTCTAGCTGGCCAACAAAGAGAATTTTATTTTAGGAATATGGAGGGTTCAGAATCTAAGAGTAAGGAAACAGCTAGGTCTTGACCTGAGCAGAAATTTGGGGAAGTAGAATCACAAGGAAGCCAGGAAGTGGTTCTACTTTTGCCCTTGTTCTTTTCTGTGTATCTGTTTTAATCCTTTCACTTCTGATAGGCCAGCATTCTTAGTGTTTCCTGCTGTTTGTGATTGGGAAAAACATTTGAAGAATGTGGCCAGCACAGAGTATCACATCTGGCTGAGCTATCTCGGACACATCATTTCTCCTGATTCTCCCTTCTATGAGATGAGAGGTTTGACTGGTTCAAACATCAACTGTGATAGTCTGTTCTGACAAGTTCTGCCTTAAGTCATTTTTCAGACTTGGTAAGATTGTAGATAAATATAAAACATCTTAGTAAATAGTGACTCCTTGGGGACATTTTTTTCAACTCTAGATTCCAATGCCCTTGGCCAGCCAATAAAACTTGTTTTGTTATAGTAAGTAAGCATTAGATTCCTCTTTTCCCTGTAACCTTTTTCTACCTAATAACATCCCAGCCCTTTCTAATCTAATACATGCTGCCTTCTCCCCTCTTCATCTCTGTTAAGATAGTGCAGCCCTTCTCTTCCCTGCCTCTCATTTGCATTGTAACCCTGCACTACTCTAAGGTTATTATGCATAATTGAAAAATATTTGCCAAAGTATTTTCTAGTATCTTAAAATAGTTAAGTAACTCTTCAATTTGGAGAGAGCCCAGGCAATCCCCATCTATGCAATAATTGAGCTTCCACTTAATACCACTATAGAATATACAGACTGTTTACATCTATTACCTTATTTAATCTCCACAACAATCATTCAGGCCTCCATGATCTTCTATTGAGGGCCAACAATATATGAGTTGCTAAGATAGGTGTATGGGTTTAATTTTGAATATATACAGACATCGTCTCTATTCTTATGGAACTAATAGCATTGAAGGAAGAGTTTGTATTTTTATCCCTATTAAGAGATAAAGAGGATAAGGCAAAATGATTTGTCCCAGTTAGGTAGTAGAGCTAGAACTCAACCTGGGGCTTCCCATTCCCAGTCCAGAAATTTAACTGTGACTCACAGCCATTGCCTCACAACTACTGGAAAATCCCTGAGCACCTTCTAGGAGTTAATTGAAAAAAAAACAAACAAATGAACAACAACAAAAAAAACAGTTAATCCAATGAAATGTCAAAGTAGAAGATACAGAAGCCAAGAATACCAAAATTAAGAAAGCAACAAAATAAATCAGCTTCTGAAAACCCAAGAGTGTGTGTTTTGTATTAGGGGTTGGCGGGGTGAGAGGCGGAGTTCCCAAACCAAAATAACTAACAATAGCAACAGGCACATAAAAACAAAATCAAAACCAAAAGATTTCCCCCCCTTCAAATCTAGACCCCAGCAGGGTGTCCTTAACTGGCACAAAGCAGCATCTGATGTGACCATCCAGGTCCTGCCATGACCAGAGCTCAGCATGTGCCTCACATGGCCCCTCTTGACTGACTATGCTGGACTCAAATGTGGACAGGCTATAGCTTTGCCTCTTGCCTTTCTAAGGACAATCTTTTTAGGGGGTTCCAGTAGGGTACTGTGTGGGAATAGGGTTAGCTGGAAGGGACAAGGAGGAGACCTCTTTAAATATGAACATTCTCCATGTCCAAAACACCCTGTGGCTACTCTTGTCAAGGGAACACTCTCATCTCTTCTTTTATGTCTGTACGTAGCAAGTGCAGGCCTTGGTTGGTGGATGGCTAGAAAAAAAGTATCAATCTTTCTTGGGTCATAATGAGAGATTCTCTAAAGTTAAATAAAATAGATGTTTATGTTTGTTTCTGTTCCCCTTAATCTTTAAGTGGGAAGAGGTAGCCATAGGCACCTAATTCTACAAATATTGGGAAAGAAGAAGAGAGCTTTCTTAGTTATTCATTAAGGGCTTGAATAAGACATGGTTCCTGCCTCAAGAGGAGAGAGATTTATATGTAAAGTATAATTCCATTATGATCTAATAAGGGACATGTATAGGTTTTGTGAAATTCCCCGGATAAAATGACAATCCATCTGAGTTAGTACATCAGAGCTAGGCAGGTGTTTGCTCAATTTGAAACTAAAGGTGAAGTCTAGGAGAGGGTGAGAGGCTAAATAGAAAATGTCAAAAATGTAAGCAAAGCCTTAGAGGTGTGAAAGCACATGGTGTGTTGGAGAGTGTTTGATGGCCTGATAACAAAACATTGTGAGGTGAGATAAAGTTAATGACTTCTTCAGTTTTAAGGTAGGAATAGCTATTTTAACAATCAACCAACCAATTTTAGTGACTTAAGTGAGTAGACTTTTATTTTTCACTTCCCAGACCAATACAGGTTGGCAGACAGTCATTCAGAATCCCAGATTCCTTCCATCTTGTGGCTCTGTTCTCCTTTATTTCTTCAAGACTTTGCCACTTGGCTGATAGATAAGGAAGATCATACATGCATAGAAAGTGTAAAGGTGAGGTCTGGAAGTTGTGTACTTCACTCCTGCTCATGTGCCTTTGGCTAGAACCTAACCACATGGCCACACTTAACTGCAAAGCATCCTGGGAATTAGGGGTGAAGGAAAGAACACAATATTGAGCAGAATGGTATCTACTACAACTTAATTGGGAGGACAGGAGGATGGAGAGAACGAGGGCTTATGGATACATGATAAGACTTGGGAGAAACCTTGTAGCTTCCCTGGGGAAAAGCATGTGATAAGAGAGTCAGGCAGGGCTCTAGAGGGAGGTACCTGGTGGCCAGACTCCTTGGAAAAAAGAAGATGAATGATTTCAAAGGGAAGGTACTTGTACCCAGACAAAAAAAAGTCTGCTTCAGCCACAAGAAAATGGACAAGAAATCATTCCAACTTAGTTCTTAAAATGGGAGCAAAAAGAAACTCAGCCAAGAAGACAATTTACAGCCTCAACATTTATAGAGCATCGTGTGGTTTGCTGTATGCTCACACACAAGTTCTCAGCTGATCCTAACAATAATCCTGGGAGGAAGACCTGGTTGGAATTTATTATCCCCACTTTAGAAGAGCAGAAATATATGCTCAGAGAGGTTAAATGACTTGCCCAAGGTTGCACAGCAGAGGAATTTACAACTCAAACCACATTTTGTTCTTTCCACAATTCTGCAAATCCTCCACTTCAAGGGGGAGGTGCTGACCACACTTTGGGAAATTGACCCAGGTCCAGCTCTGGACATGAGGTTAGGATCCTGGGGAAGTTCTGCTCAATCACCCACCTTCTGTCAGCCTGACTTTTGGCATCAGTGAGCCAACTTCTCATTCAGAGAGCATGTACATGTTAGCTGTCAAATAGCGCGTGTAGCATCTGACAACCCTAATATCACTGTTTGTATTATCAGACAATTACCAGCCGAGCTCGTATTCATAATTTGACTAACAACTCGCGACAATGATTATTTTTTTTCTTTTCTGGCAAAACAAATATAGCAGCATTTTCTTTTCAGCATCAGCGCTGATGCTCCTTGGCATTCTATCAGCTGAAGGATTTAAAAAAAAATGTTAGTCGTACTCCCCCACATCTCGCTAACTTTACAGGCCCCCATGGCATCTGTGTGCAGTGAACTGAGCTGTTGAGACTAAATGTAATTTGCAATCAAGCTTCTGTTAACATGGAAATGTACCGGCTGGTCTGCTGCAATATGGGTTCTCATTCTGTCTAGCATATGGTTGCATTAAATCCAGTCTCCAGAATGTCTCTTGTTACCACATTGTCAATCCGTGCAGAGCAGAGAACCCTAAAAAACCACTAAAGGAACATATTTTTGGAATTGGCTCTTCTATTGGATCTTGACAAGAGCTGTCCAAAGACATACTTGGTTACTTGAAATGAACTAGCTCTGTCAGATCTGCGCACATACACACAGAGACACACAGTAAACTTGAAAACTGGTTTGATGCTCTGTATTCACAAGCCATAGGGATTACACTGGAAGACAAAGAAAAAACAAGGTAAAGGACTCAGCTTCATTGGCTGCATTGGAGAGAATGTTTTACTTGTTTTCTCTTGGTATCTCAATATTCAAAGAATCTCAGAATATTAGAGTTGAGATGTCAGCAGTTTTTGTAGCTACAGCCCAGGCTTTTGAGTCAGATAGACCTGGGTTTGAATCCTGAGCCAATCTCTCCCTAGCTTGGTGACTCTGGGCACGTTCTGAAACTGTGTGTGCCTCAGTTATTCCATCTGTGAAATGGAGGTTAATAGGCATTTGCATAACCTCGGGCATTACAGGGGATTAAATGCCTTAAGCACAGCAGCTGCCTCAATAAATCATTGCCATTAGTATTACTTCTCCCTCCCCATACCTATCCCAAATCTGATGCTTAAATTCCTCCCACAGTATCACTCATTATTATTCTCCTCTTGTTTTGCACCCCTTCTGGTGTCCAGAATGTTGGTCTCTTCTGAGGCAGCTCATTCTCTTCTGTGCAACTCTGTTAAACATTTTTTTTTCTTATATTAAACACGAATCTCACCTCTGCCGTCAGCCTTTTTTTCTGGGACACACAGAGAAAGTCTAATTTAGCGACAGTCCTTCAGGTATTTAGAAAGGGTAATCATACGTTCTGCAAGCACTCTATTTTCCTTCAGATCTCCCAGCCATCCAACTCTTCGGGACCCTCCTCTGGAACTTGCTTAGTGTGCCCTCCCTGCTCCTGACATCGGCAGTACCAGCCCAGTGCAGCACCACCAGCCTGTTCCACGCTGGTGATGAATGAGGACGTGCCTGATTACTTTCCTTGAAAGTGCACCTATTGGTTCACAAGTACTACAAGCTTTATAAAGTAGATTTTCAATTGAAAAACTCACAAACAGGAGTTTTTAATAAATCAATTCGCACTTTAAATTTGATGTGTGGAGTTGGAGAGTTTCTGGTCTCTGTACCATGCAGTGAAAATAAATCATGTTTTTTGAGGTGGTAACTGCCCTCATTATGCATCTATTCTGTAAATCTAAAGTTCCGTAGATGTTATTGAATGTGCTCTAAGCAGGAAACACTTGCACAGAAGTTGTATGTGATACAAAATGATGGAACATCATACACTCCAACATTTGAAAAGTACTTTGGGAAGTCAGGGGGATCAAAGGGGGAAAAAAATCATTGTAGTCATTCATTTGTTTAAAAACTATTCCTGAGTCAGACACACTGTCAGGCATCAGGGATGTGTCTAAAAGCCATTCCTGACACCAGGAATCTGGATGGCAGGTTAAAGCCAGTTAAGATACAAGGTGATATGATCTATAGTCAGGGCTCCTGAGTAGCTCAAAATCCAGACATAAGGGTAAATATGTAAGTAAATAATTGCATTATTATAGAATAAGTGTTATATTCAACAATTGAACAAAATGCTTTGGTCAGTTTGAGGAATTTGTTCAACAGACATTTATGGAGCACCCAGTGTATGCTGGATCTATAATGAAGAACAAAGCTAATAACTCCTTGAAATTTGTGGGACTTATGCTGGTGTGTGTGTGTGTGTGTGTGTGTGTGTGTGTACATCAATCAAGTAGACACATTATATATATGTATTTATTATTTAAAAGCTGAGGTAAGTGTTAGGCAGGGAGAAACAGGATTCTACTAGAATATTAGATGGGGCCCTGATTTAGAAATGAGTGGGATATCAAGGAATGTTTCTCCAAACCGTATTTAAGTGGAGATTTGAGAGATGAGTGACAATGAGGATGAGAAAGGCGGAAAGTGTATGTGCAAAACCTGAACAGCACCAGGTTTGTAGCATCTGAGAAATGGGAAAGCAGAGCGACAAGCCGGGAGGGGCTCGGGACAGCTTTTGAAGAACAGGCGTCCCCACCAAAGAAGGTGTATTATGTGCAGAGCAAAGGCAGGCCCTTGGAGGCAGGTGAGGCGGCACCCCCAGAGGGGTGAAGGCCCAAGGGCACCCATCCAGCTCTGAGAGAAGCTGCTCCCTGTGCCTGTGACTGAGAAATTCAGAGAGTGGCCAGAAGGAAGAGGGAGGCTGCGCCAGATCAGAAACGATTTTGTAAACTAAGTCAAGTGATTGATTATACCTGGGGACCCCACAGAAGAACCGAAAATACACTAAACGGTCTTAATTTTTAAACATATCTCCCAAACTTGCTGGCCAGGTTTAAGGGGAGAGTAGAGGCATGCCTTCTCTGGATCCTGTTTCCTACCCCCCATCTTCCATCATGGTGGGTTAAAGTAAGTCCTGCCTCCTCCTGGCCTCTTTTTTGCCAGCTCTCATTTGCCCTCTGTGGAGGCTGTCACCTGGCCATTCTCAGTACTTTGCTGTGGTGACAGGGTGCTACAGTCCCTGGATGTGAGTGAGGACCACGGAGTCTCAGCCTTCAGCCCTGCATGGTAGTTGTAACCTGCCCCTTCATTCTGCCAGGAAGGTCTCACCCAAAGGTGTGAAGGATGAATCACCCACGATGCAGATTATTTTCAGCCGCCAGTTGGCCATCCCTTATTGAGATCACAGAAACCAGAGGCTACTGTTTAGCCCAGTGCTGAGGCTCAGTGGAGAAACTCATTAGCTCTACTTAATTAGAGAAACTGAACACTTCCAAACCTTCTCTGATGTCAGCCTGCTTCCCACCACCTCATTAATATACTTAAAAAAAAATCTTTCACCTTTAATGTGACAGTGGTTTTCTTAATTCATGCATCATGAGGACACCTTAGATTTAAGCTATTTAGCTAGAAAACAAATAGCACCATTATACAAGCGGCCGTCACAATTCTTTGAACCAGTATCTTTTGGTATTACTAAACATGAGATTTTTAAACTCAATTTTCTGTGTGGAAGGTAGATGAAGGCAGTTGTTCAGACTTAGTCCTGATTGCAGTTATCAAGACTTTCTTTTTTATAGCATTTTACAGTTTTACAAAGCTTTTACATCCATCAGATTTTTCTCATGAAATACTGAAACAAAGTAGGAGCAGGTGGTGTTATCTACATTGCACAGACGAGGATTTGGGGGCTGAGAGCAGTCAAAGGATTTCTCAGGATGACAGTTATAGGCTCCAGGGTTGACACCGAGGACACAGATTTCAAGCCCAAGTGGCTAGAGACACTGTCTGTCAATAGCAAATAGGGATATTGGGAGGAAAAGCTAGTTCTCTAAAAAAGATTATAAGTTCAGTTTAGGATGTGCTGAGTTGTAGATGACAGAGAACCAGGAGTGGGATGAATACTTGTGTGGCTTTGTCTCAGCAATTCCAATATTGCATCAGCCCTGTTTGCTCAACCTGGGGCAGGTCCACACAGTTTTCCTAAGTCAAAATCTTTTCACATCTTACCAAGGAGTCTCTCAATCTATTCTACATATACTCTTGTAACCCCTTGCTGTTCTACTCAGGCTGACCCAGTGCAGATTTAGGAGCAGGTGACACTGATTTGATGACATGCTTTCATATCCTTTCCTTTTATTGATTCCCACAGAGATTTGAATTCTTGTCTCTGTCATATCAAGTAGGAAATGGAACTCTGTTAAGGTGTAGATTTATCCAGTGGCCAACAATGAATGGTGGAATCCTGGGGGCTTGAATCTTGAGCCTCTGTCTCTAACACCATAACTTTTCCACTGTTTCGGGGGCTGCTCCCTCAGCCTTTTATGCTCTGCCTCCCTTCCCTCTGCGTGCAACTATCCTATCTCCTTTAGGAACCTACAGGAATTCTTCACACAGTCTTCTGACCAGACTTGCTTTCTAGAAAGGGTCTTATATCAGTTGTACATGTTTTAGTACAAATTTAAAACTGTGGGTTCTCTTTTGCAAGAGTATAAATATGAGGACTGACAATTAAGTTTGCAAACTCATCCTAGAAAAGGTGCTACAGACCTCATTTCTGAATATCACTAGTTACCTTCAAAGCTACTCTCTGATGTCAGGACCTACTCCACCTTTTCTGGAATGGCCATCAGAGCTGATGTCATATTTGATGTCCTGAATGTCATCAAAATATATTCCTTTTAATATTTCCTTTATCTTCAGGTAAAGAAAAAAGTCACTGGGGGCCTTATCAGGTGAGTAGGGATGGTGTTCTAATATGGTTATTTGTTTACTGCCTAAAAACTACCTCACAGACAGTGCTGTGTTGGCTGGTGCATTGTCATGATGCAAGAGCCTTGAGTTGTTGGTGAAAAGTTCAGATGTTTTCCTCTAACTTTTTCATGTAGCTTTTTCAGTACTTCTAAATAGTAAACTCAGTTAACTATTTTTCCAGTTGGTATAATTCATAATGAACAATCCTCTGATATCAAAAAAAGGTTAACAATATCATTTTGACTCTTGATTTGGCCTGATGGAACTTTTTTGGTCATGGAGAATTAGCTGACTTTCATCATGCACTTCGACACTTAGTTTCAGGGTCATATTGGTACACTCATGTTTCATCACCAGTGATAACATTGCCAAAACATTGTCTTGCCTCTTCAAAAGGTCTTCACTAAGTCTGGTTCTCCTTTGCTTTTGTTCATCAGTAA
Source organism: Galagoides demidoff (assembly GCA_963574575.1). Classification (NCBI taxonomy): domain Eukaryota; kingdom Metazoa; phylum Chordata; class Mammalia; order Primates; family Galagidae; genus Galagoides; species Galagoides demidoff. The sequence continues at coordinate 27,333 of CAUYQV010161264.1, forward strand.
GCTCCTTTGGGATCATTTTGCACACACATTTCTCAAGACAAAATTTTTAGTTAAGATTGTCTTAAGTGTTATCTATCAATGTTTACTTGGCTGCTGTGCTTCTCACAGTCAGCTGATGATTATGACACATAATTCAACAAATTTTTGCAATTTTTTTTCAGTTCTGCTTGTTACCCTGAACTTTCTTCATCAGTGATGCTTTCTCACCCCTCAGAAAAATATTTAATCCATTTGTACACTGCCATGTTCTTCATGGCATTATGCCCATAAACTTAAACTAACATGTCTCCAATTTCATTTCCATTCTTGCCAAGTTTAATAAGAAACTTATGAATATTTGTTCATTAATCTAATTCAAGCTTCAATTCTCACAATGGCACTCAAAAACACTCAACAGCAATAATGAACGCCACTCAGCAAAACATCACCATGTTGACATGAGCACAGCTGTATGACATTGATATACCAAGGTTGTGAAACCTTATTGAGTTGTTTGTACAGTGCCAACATAAACATGCAGTGGCAAATTCATAAACTTAATTGTCTGAGCTTGAAATTCTCATTATCATCTTTTCTCTGTTCCTTATGACAAATACTTCTTGAGCCTTTACTATGCCCCTGGCACTGGGAGCACAGATAAACAACGAGTATCACCTATGCCCTCCTGGATTTAACATACTTGTGGCCAGAAAGTTTTGTTTCCTATAAATAGACTTTAGGGAGCCACATATCTTCTAGGTAAGAAACCATTTGCTCCTGAAATTTTAAGATATTTGAAACATTTAGCTGTGAGTTTAGGAATATTTAGCCAAATACTCTTCCAGGTGATGTATAAATAATGAAGAGGAAAAGATATATGAAATAGTGATGTGACTTCACACTTTAAAACAGAGAGACATGTGGTTCTGCTGTCAAAGTGAGCATTAATATAACTGGGGTCTGGTTGTGGGTGTTTTTCAATAGCCCTGGGAACAGATAACATTTTTGATAAGGTCAACAAGGTTTATCATTTAAATCAAGGGAATTATTTGCATGTTATAACAAAACTAAACACTGAAGCCAGGAAATAGTATAAGTTATACCTTGATTCTTGCTGAAATTTTGGAACAGATCATTACACAACTGGTTTGTGTGCATTTTGAAGAATAGGCACTGCTCACCTGAAGCTAATGCTAGTTTACCATAAACAACTCATGCTAGACACACCTGTTTGTCTTTCTTATCATGCTACTCAACTGGAAAGTCAGCAAGATGTGGGAGTTTTGTCAATGGATCAATTCTACCTCTCGTGAGTTGAGCGTACATGTAAGGGTGAAATTAGAACTGAGTCATGTCTCATTTACTGGTTTCATAAATGGGTGAACAAAAGTGGCCCTTGAGAATTGCTGACAGCTCCACATCATTCAGAAGGCACTCCCTGGTGAAGACTAGATGTCTTTTGTCATTCAGTATTTTTTTCTGAATGACTTGAAATATTATCTAGAAGAGGGAAGGCCCAAATCTGCAGATGACACCAAAGTAAAAAGCAAATATGACAGACTGGTACAAAGAGACAGTATGTTACAGAAAGCAGAGAGGATCTGGCCTCAGAGGAAGAACAGGCTGACCTTGCCTATTGTTTCTGATACTTAGCAGCAAGGTAACATTGAAAAGGGTCTCAAAATGAGTATTTTTTTAAAAAGTGCGACAAGTGGTCCCAGCTGCTTGGGAGGCTGAGGCAAGAGAATCGCCTAGGCCCAAGAGCTGGAGGTTGCTGTGGGCTGTGGCGCCATGGCACTCTACTGTGGGGAATAAAGTGAGACTCTGTCTCTGAAAAAAAAAAAATCCCACAAGGGCTTCTATCATCCTTGGCACATATTTTCAATAAATTAATAATAATAACAATAAGATTAGTATCTGAAATTATCTAGAGCTTCTAGAATACAGGATTGGAATTAATGCAATGAAATGAATTGGAACTTCAATGTATAGTGATGGTGTTGAAGGTATCGGGGCCAAATTTACAATATTCAGGCTTCTAAGAAGTGCTTAATGAATGTCAGATACTTAAGAATGTGGGTTAATTATGGCATAATTAGTTGTACATGTTAGAAAATAAAAGAAAATGCAAAGGAGGATCTTATACTGATATTACACAGTATCCCACAAGGTGTGTATGGAGTCACCCTACATAAGAAAAATGGGAAATCGTAGTTAAATGTACCTTTATTTACAAAATATTCATTATGAAATTTTACAAAATTTCTATGAAATATTCTCCCTGTGTTGGCCACCTCAGTGTAAAATTTTGTAATGAATATTTTGTAAATGAAGGTACATTTAGCTATGATTTTTCCATTTTTCCTGTGGATAATGACCTTCTGGAAAACATTTGGGACACCCAGTATAGTGAGTATATCTCTTTGATGTCTTCATATCTATAAAGGGTAGCCATACTGAAAAGAATATGGACATATTATTCCTCATTGTTCTTTTTTTAATTTTTTTTATTTCTTATAGAATAACTGTGTACATTAATGCAATCATGGGGTACAGTGTGCTGTTTTCATATACATTCTGAAATACTCTCATCAAACTGGTTAACATAACCTTCATGTCATTTTCTTAGTTATTGAGTTAAAACATCCATACTTTGCTTTTAGAAAGATTCACTTGTACCCTTGTAAGATAAACCATAGAGGTGACCCTACCAATCACCCTCCCTCCCCCATCCACTCCCCTCGCCTTCCCTCTCCTACCCCCTTCCATATTCTAAGGCTATAATTAGGTTATGACATTCCTATAAAAGCTATGAATTAGTTTCAAAGTAGGGCTGTATACATTGGATACTTTTTCTTCCATTCTTGAGATTAGTTCACATATTTTAATATAAATAGATGCCTTCACAAAAATAGTCTCCGTATAGTCAAGGGGAGAATGTTTTGACTCGTAGACTCCATAAATAACTGCTGCTATACTTGATGTTATATCTATTTGTGTTGCTGTTTTTATACTGAACATAAACACAGTTCTTACACACACACACACACACACAAATACTGGTTTGAGTTTAAACACACTGCATTGCTGTCTTCTGAGTAGATGGTTAAAAAGAACAGAGCAAGACAAATATTATTCAAATATCATTATAAGTTAGGATGAAGGTCAGCAAACTTTCTGTGAAAGGACCAATAACAAATAGCTAGGGTTGTGGGCTAAATGTTCTCTGTCACAACTACTTAACACTGATCATAATGGGAATGCCCCCATAGACAATGAATGAGTATGGCTGTGTCAATAAAACATTAATTATGGACACTGGCAGTTGAATTTTATATAATTTTTTGTGTGTCTAAGAATATTCTTTCTGGGGTTTTTGTTTTAAACATTAAAAAATGTAAAAGAAACATTTTTAACTTACAGACTATTAAAAAAATAGTTTGGAATTAGGATATTAATTGTTAGGATATCATTTCTATTCAAATATTGCATGAATTTACCAAGCCTTTTTACATCAACCTATAATCCAACTTCTAAAAGCACCAGTTAAATAGATATAGAATTAAAATTCACATTTTAAAAAAAAGGGTTAAGACAAATAGTTAAGTGCTTTTTTAGAAGGCGTCCTTTATCAGAAATCTACTGATTTGTTTTTCATTGTTTTCTAATAACAAAAGAAATTTCTAAAACTATCAGTGAACTGTAAAAATTATTTTCACTATGTGTAGGTGATTTCAAGTGATTAAAAATTAGACATGCTTCAATAGATCTTAATGGCTTTATAGGCACTACTTAAGAGCAAGCATATTTATTCATTCGTTTTACATAATGATTCAGACATACACATAAATACTAACAACTTTAGAAGTGCCATCCATGTTTTTTTTAGAAAGAAGTATGTATTTTTTTCATGGACCTGTAATCATCCCAATTGGGTGGGTTTAATATACATAAATGGAAAAGAGAACTCTGCATACCCAGGGAAAGCTAAAATGTATAAAGGACTCTCCTAAAGCATAAAGGAGCATATTAAATTGGTGGTCACCTCTCTTTAGATGATTTGCCCAAACCTTCAGCTCTGTGCTTGAAAACCTGTGTCAATATTTCTTACTTTATGTTGCAAGGGGTGGGGAAAATGGGAATTATTAGTTTTACAAATATTTACTGAATTCCTCTTACATACCAAGGACTGCTCGCACATTGGCAAAGTACTGGTGAACCAGGCAAGCAAGGTCTCTATTCTCACAGAGCTTATATTCTTCTAGTAAGGGAAGGTGGACAAAGAAAGTAGAGTGTTAGATAATGACAGGTGCATGCAAGGCAAAGGATTTTACAGGCTAATGTGGCAGAGGGTAAATACCAGGAAGCCTTGTTAAACCAAGTATTCAGATAAAGATCTCCTGGGGAGGCTGGATGTGGTAGCTCACAACTGTAATCCTAGCCCTTGGGAGGCCAAGTCGGGTGGATTGCCTGAGCACAAGTTGGAAATAGCCGAATGTTGTGGTGGGTGCCTATAATTCCACCTCTTTGAGAGGCTGAGGCAAGAGAATCACTTGAGCCCAAGAGTTTGAAGTTGCTGTGAGCTATACCACCACAGCACTCTACTGAAGGTGACAAACCAAGACTCTGTCTCAAAAAAAAAATCTCTTGGGGACAATGACCCTAAACTTGAGATTTAATTGACAAAAAGAAACTGGTGCAACAAGAGCAGAGGAAGTACATTCCCCAGCAGATGGAACTGCTAGTGCACAGACTCAAGGTGAGAAAGACTTGCTCCATCAGAGAAACAGAAAGCGTATCTTTATGTAGTGTTGTGTAAGCCAGGATAGGGAGTTTGGATTTTATTCTAAGCACAGTAGGACAAGAACTTAATGAAGGATATTAGTAAGAAAGGTATTATAGTAGATCATATGGTGTGCAGAAAAACAAGGCCCAATGGAGAGAAAGAGCACCAAAGACCGTATTTAAGAGGAAAAAGGCTTTATTTCAGCCTGCGGAGCTTATGGCATAGGATAATTCAAAATGGCCACACTCCCTGACTGGCTTGGTCTTTCCCTTTTTATCTCCAGTCAAAAAGTTCCAACCCATGTGTACCTTTCTTATTGGTCAGTTTGAATTAAGCTGGAGAAGTTGTTCCAGCCTCCACAAAACTACAGGATTTCACTAAAGTAGAAATTTCCAGGTCCCAGGAAGTTAAGTCTACAAATTCCCAAGAGCTGAGTCTCCATGGAGAGGACCCTGCAGGTGGTTCCTTGGGGTCTCCTTGAGAAGACCTCTGTTCTCCTAGAGCTCACACTTCCTGGTATCCTCTCTCAATATAAGAGGTGACAGAGTTGTGGACAGGGGAGTAACAACAAAGGTGATAGACAGAAATGGAAATAGAAAAGGTAGATGGGTTTTAAAGATAAAAGCAACAGTGCTGCACAAGGTTAGATGTGGGAGGCAAAGAAAAGATGAACCAAGGATGAATCCTCAAATTTTGGTTTTAGCAACTGGATAGATAAAGTTGCCATGTGCTAAGTAAGGTGGCAGGAAATCAGGCTTTGGATGGCATAGATCTTAGTTCTGTCTTAGTCATATTGAACTTGAGATGCTATATTAGTGTTGGTAGATAGCAAGGGACTTCCAAGACTCTCCTCAAGATGAAAGTGGGTGCCTTGCCTTGGTGCTGCCTTGAGCAATTGCCTGACCTGGGAAGAAGGACAAGGCTGGGCAGTCTTGACACAGCCCCAACTTCATCCTGCCCTAAGCAGCTATCACTCCTGGGGGCAGGAGGGACCCCCTGCTATTCTACTAAAGAATGTAAGGAATCCCCCTGCCTGCATGCCAGACAGCCCATACACAAGAAGACTTGGAAAGTGACCTTGAGTAACCTAAGGTTAGTTAATTATCATGTCATTAACTGTCCATTGCAGTGGTGCCATGGTGAAGTCTGAATGACCAGGGGGGTCCAAACCAGACAGTATCAAACAAGACCCCAGATCATTACCGGAACCTTTTTTTTTTTTTAGCTGATGTTTATTTTCCAACAATCTTATTTCCTTGTTTAAAAACTTGTAGAAGAACAGCTTAAGGCCACTCAGTGGTTGTTCCTACCCATTCAGTGGCCTGAGCGGTAGGAGCTGCAGACCAGTCCTCAGTGGCAGGCAGGGCACTCTCGTCTTCAATGGAGACCTGATGAATAGGCCCAGAGGGCACCTGCAGCCTGTTGACCAGTCTGCAACCTCGGGTTGAGGAGCAGTAAACTCAGGAGCTGGAGCAGTCCCTTCACCCTGAAATTCCTCCTCAGTCACAGCTTTCTCAGCAGCAGCCTGTTCTTCCTTTTCAATCTCTTCAGGATCTCTGTAGAAGTAAAAATCAGGCATGACCTCCCATGGGTGTTCACAGGAGATGCTGCCACACATGTGGGGAACTTCCCAGGCCATGTCCATCACATCAGACCTACTGAGTGAGCTCCCTTGTTGCATGGGATGGTGATGTCCACACAACACAGAGGAGAAACAGTGTTACACCGAGCAATGATAGGC
>CAUYQV010161268.1:0-16532 GCA_963574575.1 Galagoides demidoff
TTGTGGCGGGCACCTGTGGTCCCAGCTACTTGGGAGGCTGAGGCAGGAGACTCGCTTGAGCCCAGGAGTTGGAGATTGCTATGAGCTGTGATGCCATGGCACTCTACCCAGGGGGATAGCTTGAGGCTCTGTCTCAAAAAAAAAAAAAAACAAACAAATGGGCTTAACAGATATGAACAGAACATTTCACCATAATACTACTGAATATACATCTTTCTCATCAGCTCATAGATCATTCTCTAAGATTGATCATATCCTAGAATACAAATCATGACTCAACAAATTTAAAATGCATAGAAATTATTCCTTGTATCTTTACAGACCAACAGAATAAAGGTAGAACTCAGTAACCAACAGAATCACTCCATCACAATGCCATGGAAACTAAATAGCCTATGGTTGAAAGATAGCTGGGTCAAATAGAAAATAAAGAAGGAAATCATTAGATTCCTTGAACAAAATGATAATGAAGGCACAAGCTATCAAAATATATGGGATACGACAAAAGCAATCCTAAGAGGGAAATTTATCACACTAAATGCCCACATTCAGAAGTCAGAATAAGTGCACATCAACAATCCAATGACTCATCTCAAGGAACTGGAAAAGGAAGAGCTATTCAATCACAAACCAAGCAGAAAAGAAATAACCAAAGTCAGATCACAACTAAATGGAACTGAGAACAAAAAAGCCAGTCAGAAAATTAATGAAACAAGAAGTTGGTTCCTTGAAAAGATAAATAAAATTGATAAACTTTTGGTCAGATTAACCAAAAACAGAAAAGCAAGGCCTCTAATAAGCTCAATCAGAAACAAAATAGGAGAAATAACAACAGATACCAGAGATACAAAAGATCATCACTGAATACTACAAAAAACTCTATGCCAAAAGAAATAGGCTTCTGTCACGATTGGCACACATGGGGCAACTCAACCGCTCTTTGTGCGGAATCAGCATCAAGAGATTTCGGAAGCATAATTTTTTGGTACCTGGGCAGATGGTGATCATTGATCCTGGTACCTGTAGAGGGGGAAAAAAACTCTATGCCCAGGAATTTGAAAATGTGGAGGAAATGGACAACTTCCTAGAATCATGGTACCTCCCTAGACACAACCAAGAAGAAATAGAGCTCTTGAACAGACTAAAAAGCACTGAAATTGAAACAACAATAAAAAAGTTTCCAAAAAAACTTTTTAAAAAAGTTCCAGGCCAGCCAGATGATTTCACACAAGAATTCTACAAAAACTTCTAAGAAGAGTTTCTACCTATATTGCAGAATCTATTCCAAAACACTGAGAAGGAAAGAATCCTCCCCAACTCCTTCTATGAAGCAACTATCACCCTGATACTTAAATGGGAAAGGACATAACAAAACAATAAAACTTCAGACCAATATCATTAATGAATATTAATGCAAAAATACTTTAAAAACCCTCATCAACCAGAATTCAGCTACATATCAAAAAGTAATACCCCATTACCAGGTGGGCTTCATCCCAGGGATGCAAGGCTGGTTCAGTACACACAAATCTATAACCAAAATTCACTACATAAGTGTAAGTTTGAAAAAAAGCCTATATGATCCTCTTAATATATGCAGAAAAAAACATTTGACAAAATTCAGTATCCTTTTTCTCAGAATATAAAATCAATGTACATAAATAAGTAAGTAGCCTTCACATATGCCAACAAAAGTCAAGTGAGAAGCAATTCAAAGATATAGTACCCTTCACAGTAGCACCAAAGAAAATTAAATACCTTGGAATATATTTAACAAAGGATTTGAAGGATGTCTACAGATAAAACTATGAAACACTGAGTAATGAAGTGGCAGAGAATGTTAACAGATGGAAGAATATATAATGCTCATGGCTTGGAAGAAACATTTTTTTTTACTTAAACCAAATGAACAAGCCAGGAGAAGCTGAAGAGACAGGTCAAGGCTACCTTTGGTCTTGATTCTCAGTTCAGCATCTTGATCTCTGTGAGTCAAAGGAAAATACTCTTGTTTGGCCACAGACTCTTTTTGCTTTGCCTTATGGATCTTCATGTGTCAGTGATGGAGGGAGGTTTAAGTTGTCTATGACAATCATGTTGCAATGTCATTTCATCAAGTATCAGATGTGGCATGAGACTTTCTGTGGTGGAATCAAACCCAGGCTGTTTTACAGTGCAAAGGCATAGGTAGCCAAATAACTAGCCAACCATTGAATTTCCAAGTTGTTCTTCAAGTGTTTCCTGCTGTTGCTGCTGTTGTAAAGCTGGAGAAAAGAACATTCTATGTTTATGTGTCTTTACTGAAGAGGATTCATGCTATAAGTCAGTAAGAAACTTAAGTATTACTTGTAAGCCAGATCTAGTGGTAATGATTTCCTCAGCCTTGGTTTGTATGGGAAGTTGTTTATTTATTTATTTATTTATTTATTTATTTATTTATACATGTCTGAAAGATAGCTTTGCTGAATAGAATATTTGTGGAAGACAGTTTTTTTTTTTTTCTCCACCCAGCACTTTAGATATATTATCCCTTTCTTTCCTGGCTTGCAAAATTTCTGCTGAGAAATCTGCTGATAGTCTAATGGAAATTACCTTATATAGGGTTTGGCACTTTTCTTTTACAGACTTTAAAATTCCTCTTTTGTTTTTGAACTATAGACAAAAAATTCTTTGAAAGTTTGATTATAATGTGCCTCCAATAAAATCTTTTTGAGTTAAATCTAGTTGAGGAATTTAAGCTTTCTGAATCTGAATATCTATATTTCTTCTTCATACTTGAGAAGCTTTCAACTATTGTTTTATTAAATAGGTATTCTGTGCTTTTCTCTCTCTTTCCTTCATTTCTATTTTTACAGTGAAAATATTTGTTTACTTAATGGTATCCCGTAAGTCCTGTAGGCTTTTTTAAGTGTTTTTCTTTCTCTCTCTCCCCCACCCCAACTGAGTTATTTTGATAGACTTTCCTTCAAGGTCAGAAACTCTTCTGCTTGATCTAGTCTCCTGTTGAAGCATTCTTGAGTCCTTCACTTACAAGGTTTCTGTTTGGTTCTTTTTTAAAGATATCTCTCTCTGTTGAATTTCTTATTCATATCATAAATTGTTTCCTCATTTCACTGAATGTTTGTATGGCTTCTCTTGTATTGTTTGTTTGACTTTCCATACGATTGTTATTTTGAATTCCTTTTCATGTGTTTCATAAATATTCTTTATTTCAGAGTCTGTTATTAAAAAAAAAAAGAAACTTGACAGTTTGGACATTAACATGCACTGGCCATTTTTCCTCAGAATATTTCCTAAAGATTTTCTCTTCCTCACTATTCACATTTGTCCCCTTTTATAGAGTTTTCCTTAGAGACTGTCAGTTGTTTGCATCTTCCAGAAGCAGAAAAATAATTTGAAACATCACTGGATATTATGATTTAAGTCAAGTTATAAGGGAAGTACTTTCTACCTTTTTGCTACTCAGTATTCATTACATCCATTATCTCAATAGTCTCTGATGCCACTCACCATCTTTAAGCACCCAAGCAACCAGTGTGACTCTCCCAATGGCAGTCCTGCTTTCTTGCTAGTCTAACAAAACTATAGTTTAAATTCTTACAGACACATGTACTTTCTTAGATTAAATCCTTTACTGCTACTACATAATTTCTCTGTGAACTCCCTTTAGGAATGTAGCCTGAAGCTTAGTTGGGAGTCCTGAGTTACATTAATAACTCTCATGCCCAATTCTAATCAAAAATCTGTCTCCCCCTACACACTCTAGTGCTTTGTATTGAAAAATATGAATAAAATATAATAATGTTAGGCTGTTTTCCATGTGATACTAAATCAGGGTGCTAATTAGATTAGAAAAATACAGAATTTTTTAAAATTATCACATTAGTCATATAAAACAACACAGTCAAACAGATTTCTTTGTATTATGGTAAATAGCAATTACAAAATAGAAGCTGGTGGATGAACTCATTTTAGGTTTTTTAAATATATTTATTTATTTTAATATGTATTAGAAAAAAATACAACTATAATGTTATATCAAGCCCATTATTTCAGAAATAATAGGCTTAGGATTAAACTACACTTTTATATGACAAACATTGTATATATTTATATTTGTAACATGATGTTTTGATATATAATATAGAATGGCTAAATCAAGCTAATTAGCATTTGATCACGTACTTATTTTTGTGATGAGAACACTTAAAATCTACTCTCAGCAATTTTGAAATTTATAATGGATTGTTATTAACTATAATCACCATGTTGTACAATGTATCTCTTGAGAGACTACTTTGTTAAATAAGTAATTTGATAAAAAATATTAAGAGAATAATAGGATAGGTGGTTTTTGGATGTAGCAAAAATAGTGAAGGTTGTATGCCAATGAATGATGTTTGGAAAACATTGATGTTGTAAATATTTTTGTTTCCTTCCAAGCACACTGAATAAATGGCCTCGGGGCTCAAAAACCCATTTGTATATTATTTGGAAATATTTATAAACAACTTAAAATTTTTAACTAAAGAAAATGAAACTAAAAACAAAGTAAACAGTCAAAAATGTTACAGATGCCGAATTTTAATGCATTGAAGACCAACAAGGGCATTAATTTGTGATGTTCAGTAGGTTCTTTTTTGTGCAGAACTGAAATTTCACTTGTCATTCAGTTTAATCCAAGAATATGGCATAATTCCACAGTATGTTATTAAATGAGGGAATCAAAACCATCATCATTTGCAAACACTCATCAGTGGGGACCAGAATATTCTTACCAAATATTGTAACTAAAACAAATTAAGAAAGGAATGGATAAACTGTGTAACTCACAATTTGAAATATTTATGCTTATTGAAACAGTCACATTTATTAATTTTATAAGTAAATATGTATTTGGATTATTAAATAAATTTGATTAGCAAACTATTGATTTTATCTTATTTATGTAGTAAGGTCCTGTGTTGAACTTTATTTGAAAAGAGGTTTCAACATTGTACAGGTTTGAAAAACATTGGTGGAAATAAAGCAGCCAGTTGGATTACTAAAATTTGTACTAGCATGATGCATTTGGATTTTATGTAGAAAAAAGGAGATTTACCCTTAATAAATAAGCGTTAATATTTATTTACTATATATTATATTGATTGGGATCAGTGAGATTGTGTTGCAGTAACAAATACATCCAAAATCTCTGTTGTGAACCACAAAGATTTGCTTCTCATTCATATTATATGTCTCTCATGGCTTGGTTGCGCCTCTGTTCTATACTATCTTCCCTACAAGATGTAGGCTAATAGATCTACCTCTATCTGGAACATGGTACTTACCTAGCAGAGGAAAAAAGGAATATGAAAACCATATACTGACTCCTAAACCCTCTGCCTAAATACAACACAGGTCAATTTTTGCTCATATTTCATTGGTCGAACCAAGTCACATGACCAAGCCTGCATTCAATAAGGCAGAAAGATATGTAACCCTTCCATAAGAGGGGCCAGGTGTAATGGTTCACTCCTGTGGTCTTACCACTCTAGGTGGCTGAGGTGGGTGGATCACTTGATCTCAAGAGTCCAAAACCAGCCTGAAGAAGATGAAATCATATCTCTATGAAAAGTAGAAAAATCAGCCAGGCATGGTGGCAGGCACCTGTTGTCCCAGCTACTTGGGATAATGCAGCAGGAGTATTGTTTGAGTCCAGGAGTTTGAGGTTTATATGAGCTATGACACTATGGCACTCTACCCAGGGTGACAGAATGAGACTGTCTCAACAAAAAAAAAGAAAGAGAAAAAGAAAGAGAGAGAGAGAGAGAGAAAAGAAAGAAGGAAGGCAGGCAGGCAGACTGGCTGGTTGCATGAAGGGGCACAGAATATAGGTAAATAATTCTACAGTTGACCATACTTATTATGTGCCAGCCCTCTTCATTTATGACTTACAAGAACCTGATAAGGTAGTTACTATAACTACCCCAATCTAGAGATGACTACATGGAGGCTTGGAGAGTTTAAATGAGCTGTTAAAGTTCACACAGCTGAGTAGTGGCCAAATTGGGATTTGAACCCAGTCAGTACTCTGTGCCTGTGCTCTTAACCACCATGTTATAGTACTTAGGTTGAGTTTCCTACCAAAGTGATGGATATTGTTCTTCAACCTTAGCCCAAAGTGTATTTTAAATAGGTTCTAAAATTATACTGAAGGCTATGATTCCACAGGAGCTTATGGTATAAATCTGTAGTATATTTAATGTATTAATGCATGAATCCCACAAAGACAACAATTTCAGCCATCTTCAAACATAAAAATCAGATGCATTTAAAATATGGATAGTTCATTCCAGCTCAGTGTTTTGCTACCAGAAAGGTACCTCTGTGTATTTATAAAGATTACTGCCAGCTTTAGAATTAATCGCAGAATGTACGCTAGTGTTCTTCTGTAGGATAGAAATAAGCCATCAAAGGCAGAGACTCACCTAAGCCCACTTTCAGGGTGTTCCCTAATGTATACTCAAGAAAAAAAGGGACCCTGAAGCAAAGAGGCTTGCTGGACTGACTCAGTCTAAGGCAGGCCTTAGGGTTAGAGGATCCCTATTCTTGGGACCAGTACCACTAATATTGCAGCCTCTGAGTGGAGCCAGGACTTGAGTTTCTGTATAGACATGATGTCCCTGAGGAACAAAGTCAATTAGGAAACAAACCACTAACTGGGCTGGAATTTCATCAGTGCAGAAAGCAGCTGGAGTTATAAAATTAAGGACCCTTAACAAACGGAAGAAATAAATTCCTAGCCACAATCTGATCAAATTCACAGGTTGAAGTCTAGAAACAAATTCCTACAGATAGACTCCATGGCCGTAGTAGCAATCTCTGGACCTGTCCCGCATCATTTCCTAATACTCATGTCTTTGCCTGGAACATTTATAAGCTTTAAGCATGTAAGTGAGTAGAGAAAAAATCTGTTTTTAATATAGGATTGCAGAATGTTCCAGTTGAACATACCTGTTCTTTAACTCATTCTGTCCTCATAACAACCCCATGAGGAAGATGATCATATTATCCTGATTTTATAAATGAGGAGACTAAAACTTACAAAAATGCAGTAACTTGTCCATGTTCCATGAAGACAAAGACCATGTCTGTGTCCCTGTATTTCCAGGATCTCACAAAATGTCCTGAGTTCATGCTCAGGAAATAGTAAAATGAATGAATGAATGAACAAGCAAGATATTGATTCCTCTCACACTACGCTCAAGCCACTAGCCCTCATCTCTATTACATTCTCACTCATCTTATCCCTCACCATTCAGACTGGGCCATCATCCACTATCTGACCTTTATCAAGGCTTGGAGTGGTGTAGCAGTGGAAGAAAGATGATGGCTTATCAAACGAAATTCAATTTTTTTCCTCCCACATTTGCCTTTAAGAGCAAACTAATCTATAGCTCTCAAGCAAAAGATACAACTTAATTCTAGCCCAAAAATATGGGGAGGGGGTGGGGAAGGGGAGGGGAGAAGGGTGGATGGGTGGGGAGAGGGTGATGGGAAAGATTACCTATATATCTGTCTAACAAGGGTACAAGTGAACTTTTGTAGAACTAGAATATAAATATGTTGATACAATGATTAAAAAAAAAAAAAAAGAAAGGTGTGGGTCCAATTTCAGTCTTCTACATGTCACCTGTTTTTCTTATTTGAGACAGAGTCACATTCTGTCGCCCTGGGTAGAGTGCTATGGCATCATTATAGTTCACACCAACGTCAACTCTTAGGCTCAAGCAATCCTCCTACCTCCCAAGTAGCTGGGACTACAGGTGCCCACCAGGATGCCCAACTGGTTTTTCTATTTTTAGTAGAGATGGAATCTTAAACTTGCTCAGGCTGGTCTTGAACTCCTGAGCTTAAGCAATATACAAGCCTTTGCCTCCCAGAGTGCTAAGATTACAGGCCTATAAATCATGTTTATGCAAATTATTATTATTATGTTTTTAAGACAGAGTCTCACTTTGTCACCCTCAATAGACTACTATGGTGCCATAGCTCAGAGCAACCTCAAACTCTTGGGCTCAAGAGATCCTCTTACCTCAGCCTCCCAAGTAGCTGGGACTATAAGTGCCCACCACAACACCCAGGTATTTTTTAGAGACAGTGTTTCATTCTTGCTCAGGCTGGCCTGGAACTTCTGAGCTCAAGCAATCCACCCACTTCATCATCCCAAAGTGCTAGGATTACAGCTGTAACCCACTGTGGCTGGCCAGACAAATTACTAATAAAATTCAGTTTTAGGCCAAAGTGTCATCCACAAAATCTGGAGACACAGGTGCATCCAGAGAGTTATAGCCAAAATATGATAACTTGGAGAAGTGGCTGGAAAAATAAACAGACAGAAACATTTAAATAGTAATTTTGATAAATCTCTGGGGGTTGAGTGTGTACACATGTAAGAGTAGGAAGTCCTGAGGATCACAGCAGTAGGGAGGCCACTGACATTTTACTGGCTTTATCTTCAGAAATCCCACCAAGTTCTTACTTTGAAGATCAGAAAGGATCCTGTGGGAGCTCTGGGAGGAGAAGAAGAGGAATCATTGTGAAATATCCTGAGCTTTCTATAGAACAAAAGGCTTTTCTTCAGGGAAGAAGATTACCAGAGGCTACTCTCAGCTGGGGGAGAAACATTTCTCCTACCTCACCTGCTCTAGCATTTCAGTATCACCTTACTGGGAGCAACAATCATCAGAATTTTAAGAGAAGAATCATTCGGAGGTGGAAGAATGCTGTATGACTGGAGAACACTCGTGAAAGGCTCAGGCTTCAGACATAGCACTATTACAACCACCAGGATTTAATCTGAAGATTATAGACAGCTCCCCTCTATACTTTACCCTAAGACAAGCTCCAGTACAATAAGGACAGATTACACTTGGAAAAGGTGCAAAACACAGACTCTCTCTGGAGAGGATTCCTTATCTATAGCCAGGAGTAAGTGGTAAAACCAACAAATATTTTTTTTAAAGTACTAACTAAGTTTAAGTGCTCTGCCACCAATACCTGCATCAACCACTGAAATGAGCTCAAATCCTAGCAAGATTAACATAAATCCCACACAAAAGATGTATTTTCACAAAAGATGTTGAAAAAATGTCTACTTTTCAACAAAAACTATAAGCCAGGCCAATTGGGAAGGAAAAAACAAACTGAAGAGTAAAGCATTCATCTGAGTCAAATTATACAGGACACAGATCTTGGAATTATCAGAAATGAAATTTATTATAACTATAATTAACTTGTTAAAGGCTCTAAGGAAAAAATAGACAAGACATAAGAATAGACGTAAGTGGAAAGATGAAAATGCTAGAAAGCAAAAAAACCTGTAACAGAAATGCCTTGATTAGACTCATCAGCAGACTCAATGTTGTAAAAGATTCGGTGACATTGAAGATAGGTCAATAGAAACTTTCCAAATTGAAATAGAAAAAGAAAATAGAAAAACAGACCAAAGCATATAAGAACTGTGGAGTAATTCTGAGAAATGTTACATATGCATAATTTGAATGACTGAAGAAGAAAGAACAGAGGAGCAAAAATATTTGAAGTAATAAAGGCTGTGAACTTTCCCAGATTGAAAACAGACACAAACCACAAATGTAAAAGCTCCGAGAACAGCACTCGTGATAAATAACCAATTTTTTTTTTTAATTCTCACCCATTGGCAAACATATTAAACTGTAAGACATCAAAGATGAAGGGAAAAATCTTGAAGGAAGACAGAATAAAACACTTTATCAGCAGAGGAATAAGAATAATTACATAAACCATTTAAGCAAGAAGAGAACAGAGTGAAACTCATGAAGTGTTGAGAGAAAAAAGCCACGATCTTGAATTCTACTTCTGGTGAAACTATCCCTCAAAAGAAAAGGAGAAATAGAGACGTTCTCAAACAAAGAATACTAAGGAAATTCATGGCCACCACGTGTGCCCTGCTGGAACTGTTTTTATAATCTAATTTTTATTCTTTATTTTTATTGATTTATAATACAGTTGCACATTAGTATAAAATTTGTAATGATCAAATCAGGGAAACTAAAATATCCACCTCCTTAAACACTTATCTTTTTGTGTGTGTGTTGGAACATTGCAGTTCTCCTCCCTGAGGTATTTTGAAATGTACAATAAAGCATTGCTAACTATAATTTTCCTGCTTCCTGTCTAGTATTAGAACTTATTCCTTCTATTTAAATCTATTTGTACATGCTTTTACCAACTTCTCTTTATCTTCTTCCCTTCCTAGCCTTTGGCAATCACCTAATTACTCTCTACCTCCAAGAGATCCATTTTTTTTAAGCTCCCACTTGAGGTTGAGAATGTTTTGTCTTTCAGTGTCTGGTTTATTGCACTTCCCATAAGGACTCACAGTTCATTACATGTTGCTATGAATGACGGTTCATTCCTTGTATGGCTGAGTAACATTGCACTGTGTATATGCACCACATTTTCTTTATCTATTCATCTGCTGATAGGTACTTAGGTTGATTCCATATCTTGGTTACTATGAAAAATGTTGCAATAAACACAAGAGTGAAGACTTTTTAAACATATTTATTTCCTCTCTTTTGGATTTACACTTAGCAATAGGATTGCAAGGTTATATGGAAGTTCAAGTTTTAGTTTCTTGAGGAACTTTCATACTGCTTTCCATAATCTCTGTTCTCCTTTTTGTTCCCACTGACAGTATGAGGACTCTCCTTTCCTCACATCCTGGCTAGCATTAACTGTTGCTTACCTTTTTGATAAAAGCCATCTTAAGTGGAGTGAGATCATATTGCATTATAGTTTTGATTTTCATTTCTCTGATGATTAGAAGTGCTGAGGATTATCCATATATATTTTTGCCACTTGTATGTCTTCTTTTGAGAAATTCCTTTTCAGGTCACTTGCTCATTTTTAATCAGATTAATTATTCTTGTATTTTTTTTTAAATTTTGCTGTTGAGATGCTTTAATTCCTTGTATATTCTGGACGTGTATTGTATATTCTCTTTTCAATGAAGAGTTGGCACATATTTTCCCCCAGGTTGCCTTTTCACTCACTTGTTGTCTTTGTTATGCAGAAGCTTTTTATCTTGATGAAATTCCACTTGTCTATATTTGCTTTATTTGCCTATATTTTTGAGGTCTTATCCAAAAAGTCTTTGCTTGAACCAATATCCTACAGAATTTATCCAATGCTTTTTTTTAGTAGTTTCATATTTATATGTAAATCTTTAATCTATTTTAAATTTATTTTTAGATATGGGAAGAGATAAGGATTTAGTTTCTTCTTTTGCATATGGATATTCAGTTTTCCTAGTACCATTTATTAAAGAGGATATCCTTTTCCCAAAGTATAGGCTTGGTGACTGGTTTAAAATGGCAAGTGGGTAAGCTACAGATGTGTGATTTATTTCTGAGTTCTATTCTGTTCTCTTGGTCAATGTCTGTCTATAATAACTAACCAGACTGTTTTAGTTACTATAGCTTTGTAGTATAACTTGAAGTGAGGTGGTGTGATGCATTCAGTTTTGTTCTTTATGCTGGGCTTTTAGCTAATCAAGTTCTTTGTGGATCCATATAAAATTTATAACTTGTTCTATTTCTATGAGGATGTCATTACTATTTTTCTGGGAATTGCCTTGAATCTATAGATAGACTTGGGTATTATAGCCATTTTAACAATATTAATTCTTCTAATCCAGGAGTATAAATTGTCTTTCCTTTTTAATTTCTTCTAATCCAGGAGTATAAATTTTCTTTCCTTTTTAATTTCTTCTATCGGTGTTTTATGGTTTTTCTTACAGAGAGTTTTCATTTATTTAGTTAAATTTATCCCTAGGTACTTCAGTTTTTTGTAGTTGTTGTAAATGGGATTGTTAGCTTTATTTCTTTTTCAGACTGAATGCTGTTAGCCTATAGAAATGCACTAATATGCGTATGTTGATTTTGTATCATGCAACTTAACTAATTTTTATATTCACTCCAATAGTTTATTGATGATGTATTTATGTTTCCTTACATATAAGATCAAGACATCTTGCAAACATTGAAGATTTGATTTCTTTCTTCTCAGGTTGAATGCCCTTTATGTCTTTCTCTTCTCTAATCCCTCTGGCTTTCCTGAAATAAATAAACTCAAAATGGATCGTAGACTAAATATAAAATTAAGATTATACATTAATAGAAAAACAAAGATAATATCTATGTAACTTTGGATTTAGTGATGAGATTTTAGATAGCATGTCAAAAACAAGATCAAGGAAAACAAAACTGGTGAGTTGGACTTCAGGAAAATTAAAAATATCTGTGTTGTAAAACATACATTTAAGAGAATAAAAAATGAGCCAAGATTGAGATAAAAATATTTGAAAAACTCATATTTTATAAAATTATTGTATCCAAGATATTCAAGGAATCCTTACAACACAGTAAGAAGGGAAACAACTCATTTTAAAAATAGGTCAACAATAAAATTAGAGGATATGCAAGAAGCCACCAAAGCACCACCATAGAAGCACTCTGGCTTCATTATCCCCCATGGAAAATCGAAAGCAAGTATCTAGTGCCAACGTTTCCACCACTCATGTCCCAGAACTCAAACGGAGGCTAGGACAAACCCTGGGGCCACACAGAAGTTGAAACAAACAAACGCCAAACAGAAACTAGAAAAGATTTTAAATGTCCCAATACACAGAAATAATCAATGTTTGAGGAGATGAATATCTCAATTATGCTGGATTGAGTATTACACATCATCTGCATGTATCAGAATATAACATAAACCACCAAATTGTACAGTCATTATATATTATTAAACAAAGAAAATACACAAATGCCAAATAAGGTATGGGCACATACTGAACATCTTTTGTCAGTGGGAAGATGCAAATTGATACAGCAGTGAGATATTGCCGTGCACTTGCTAGATGATAAGTAAAAGGAAAATACTATCTATTGTTGTTAATACTGAGCAACAGGAACTATCATTCATTGTTAGTGGAAATTCAAGAAGTACATCTGCTCTGGAAGATAGTTGAACATTTCTTACAAAAGTAAACATAGTCTTAATCTACACTCTTACTGTTGTACTCCTATCAAACATTTCCTCAATATATTTGAAAACCTAAATTGACAACAAGATGAACATATTTATACAAATATTTATAGAAGCTTTATTCAAAATTGCCAAGAAAGAAACAATGTTTCCTTCAATAAGTGAATGGATAAACAATTATAATACATCCTTGTAATGAAGTATAATTCAACAATAAAAAGGAATAACCTATCAAGCTATTCAAAGTATAAATTTTAAGTGGATATTGTTCAATGAAAGAACATTTCTAAAAAGACAAAGACTTCTTACTGTATGAATCCATTTATGTGACATCCTGGAAAGTCAAAACTGTAGACATGTTAAAAAAATCCCAGAGGTTAAAAGAAATTTGTGGTGGAGCTTGTTGAATACAGAGGAGCAGGGTAATTTTATAGCAGTGAAACTATTTTGCATTAAAACTTTAATGGTATATACATGACATCATTCATTTATCTAAAAACATGGAATTTTAGCATGAAGAGTGGGTGTTAATGTGTGCAAATTCAGAATATCATTATGGAGGTCAGGGAGTCAAAGGATGTAATGTAAAATGTGAGAAAAGATTTAAGTATATTGCCAATGTATAAAACAATCTCATCAAAAGAGGTTGAGGAAAGGATGCTGGCCTCAGTGACTCTGAGATGAGTGGAGTCTGCAAAATTAAATGCAAAAGCAAGGATACGCAGTATAGTCTAGTTAAGTTGATAAAGTCATTTCCTATGGAGGTATGGGTTAACAATCTGAGACCACTTTACACGTGCAGTGAAATTGAACAATTATTACTAAATAAATAAATGGCAGATGTTTGGAGGCAAGCTTTGCCCAATTAGAGTGAAAATTTACAGCAAAAGGAACAGGATAGAATTATCTATGTAGTAATTGATGATAATGAGAGATACCAGTAAAAACTCTTGTTAGTTAATATAGATACATATGGATACCTATAAAATATTTATAGATCTGTTCACAGATCTATAAATGGGACAGTACACACATTATATGTCTTCATTCTATCAGCTGAGATTGCCTTAGAAAGAACAAAACTCATGTTGTAAAGATCACCTTGCACCCATGTCTTGGTTTGTAATACTGCTTCCCCCAACAAAAGGAACTAGGACATGGAGAAATAGATGATTTTACCGTGTTTCCCCCAAAATAAGACCTACCCCCCAAATAAGTCCTAGCAGGATTTCTATGCATTTGTTAAATATAAGCCCTACCCCAATAATAAGACCTAGTGATGGGCCATGCATTTCAGGGCACAGAGGAAGACATCCCCTGAAAATAAGCCTTAGTGTGTCTTCTTGAGAAAAAATAAATATAAGACAATGTCTTATTGTCAGGGAAACACGAGTATGTCTGGGGCAGTAATATGCAAGATGAGCCTGGATTATCTTTGGAGCTGTTGGGAGGTAATTAGGTTTAGATGAGGTCATTAAATAGAAGTCTTATGATGGCATTCGTGCTCTGATAAAAAAAGAGACAGTTCTATCTTCTCTTTGCCATATGAGGAAATCTAGCAGGCAGCTGCCTATAAGCCGGGAAGAGGGTCCTCACATAGCATCAAATCTGTTGGAATCTTGATCTTAGACTAAAAGTTTCCAGAACTATAAAAAACAAATGTATGTTCTTCAAACCACCATATTTATAGCAACTTTTTATAGCAATCCAAGCTAAGATAGTATCATACTTCAGATGGAATATTACAAAGTTTTTTTCTGTTTCCATATAAAACAAACTACTAATTTTTCCAGATCTTTAAAATATGACAGAGGTGCTTTAATAGAAATTGCATTAAATGTGTAGATTGCTTTGGGTAGTGTAGACATTTTAACAATGTTGATTCCTCCCAGCCATGAGCATGGTATATTTTTCCATTTGTTAACATCTTCAGCTATTTCTTTTCTCAGAGTTTCATAGTTCTCTTTATAGAGATCTTTCGTGCGGGAATACAAGCTAGAATGTTCTTTTTGGAAAGAAGTTTGGAGAAGACTCAGGGATCTAAATGTAGACCTGCTATTTGATCCCGTAATTCCTCTACTAGGTGTATATTCAAAAGACAAAAAATCACTTGGCAACAAAGATATGTGCACCAGATTGTTCACTGCAGCTCAATTCATATTTGCCAAGTCATGGAAGAAGCCCAAGTGCCCATCAACCCATGAATGGATTAATAAATTATGGTGTATGTATACCATGGAATACTATGCAGCATTAAAAAAGATGGAGACTTTACCTCTTTTATGTTTACATGGATGGAGCTGGAAAATATTCTTCTTAGTGAAGTATCTCAGAATGGAAAATATATATCCAATGTACTCAATACTGCTATGAAACCAATTTATAATCACTCACACTTTCACATGAAAGATGAATCACAACTATAGCTCAGGATGAGGGAGGGAAGGGGAGGAAGATGGGAAGGGAGGGTGGTGGTTTGATAGAGGGAGGGTTAATGGTGGGACCACACCTATGGAGCATATTGCAAGGGTACAAGTCAAATCTATCAAGTATAGAACACAAATGTCTTAACACTATTATTAAGTGAATGAGGTTGTAAGTTATGTTAATTAGTAGGATGTAAGCACTCCAATTTTTACAAATAATCAACATATTGAATCCCACAAAGGCATAGATGTATTCATGATCTATGTATATATGACTTAATAAAGAAAAAATATTACAAAGGTTCATGTTTTAACTCTTGCTCTAGGATTTAGTGATTGTGTTTCCTTGAAATGTATTTTTTGAAGCTAGAAAAAAGTATACACGGTAAGTTAAGAATGTCAATCAGTATTTTGCAAATTTACATGAAGTTTTCTAATTACAGTATAGTGTGTATCAATAGGCTATACTGAGTTCTACAAAAATTACCTTTATCTTAAAACCAAATGACTACAGATGAGAAAGGAATAGTGAAAGGTTTCCTCCCTCTTTATATGGGACAAAAGAGATAAAGTTAGTACTAAAATAGATGAGTATCTCTATATTGCAGGCATTTGGCTAATCACGAGCCCATTAGCCTGCTTTCTAGTTTTAGGCCTGAGAAACGGAATCCAGGGGCATAAGGAAAGTAACTCAAATTCATGCAGCTTTTCTGCTGCTGTACTCATATCTAGATTTGGCACTCTATTCTAGATGAATAAATCAGAATAAAAAATAACAGCATGATGCCTAAAAGCCTATTTCACAAGATGAAAGACGAACACTGTTGCTGTGAAGATGCAAAAAGAAGACATTTTAGCATAATACTTTACGTAAGTTACAAGGGAAATTGACGAATGTTAAATGCATTATCTATACGTTATAAATTAAATCAATTAAATGAATAAATATAGATGTAAAAATAAAAGATAAAGACATGACATATAACAGGCATAGGTATTATTGAGGCCAGGAAAAATAAAACTAGTGAAGAC
>CAUYQV010161274.1:0-35902 GCA_963574575.1 Galagoides demidoff
GGGGGGGGGTTTAAAACCCCCCCGCCCCTTTTCTTGGGGTTGGTGCACAAACAGGGTCCCACCTGGTGCCCACCCCCCCCCCCCCCCCCCCCCCCCGTTTTTGTTTTGTTTTGTTTTGAGACAGAGTTTCACTTTGTCGCCCTTGGTAGTGTCATGGTGTCACAGCTCACAGCAACCTCAAACTCTTGTGCTCAAGCCATTCTCTTGTCTCAGCCTCCTGAGTAGCTGGGACTACAGGTACCCGCCACAACACCCAGTTAATTTTTAGAGATGGGGTCTTGCACTCAGGCTGATCTTGAACCTGTGAGCTCAGGTAATCCACCTGCCTCGGCCTCCCAGAGTGCTAGGATTATAGGTGTGGGCCACTCTGTCTCCTTTTCTTCACCCCCACAGCTAATGTCCTGGGGCAGAGAGGCCTCCCAGCCCGAACATGTCCACCCCTTGCTTACACCTTTTGAGGCTGCCCACTGCCCCTAGGAAAGTTTCCTTAGCTTGGCTCATAGTTCCTCTGAGACTAAGGTGCCCTGGCCAGCTGCTCTGGTCACCACTAGCCCCTGCACACGCCAGGCTTTTGCTGCTGCTTCTGCTCCCTGGCCTGAACTTCTTCAAGACCTTGTGTAGCCATCACCTCCTCCAGGAAGTCTCCCCAGGGCCTGAAGCCGAGTGATCCCTCACTCCCGTGTCACTACCACCCTGTGAATCCCTCTCGGCCCTCTCCATGGTGACTGCCTTGGACTATGCCTGACCACAGAAGGCCAGTCACACCAGGTTCAGAAGAATTTGTTTTCTCTTTGGGTCCCTGGCACCCAGCCCAGAGTGGTACTTAAGGAGCCCATGGCCTTGCATCACAGCCCCATGGGATTCCACCAGCCCAGCGAGCCAGAGGGCTGGGAGGCTGGGCAGAGAGCCCCAGACTGGGAGTCTAGAGGGCAGAACTATCTGCTCTGTTCTCTGTGACCCTGAACAAGACCCAAGGCCAGGCCTCAGCCCCACACTGTGCCACAGAGACTCAGCAACCCATAGATGTGGCCCTGGATCTCTAAGGTGTGACAGAGCCTAGGCTTTCAAAATGTGGAGCTGTAGTGCCAACTCCACTCTTCAGAGACTAGTGATACAACAGCACTTTATAAACTGACCAGGGGGCCCAGGGTGAATATGTCTCCCAGGTCTCACCTATAAAGGAGTCGGGCTTGTCCAGGGAGCCTCGGGCCGACCCAAAGCTGTCAAGAGCATCAAGCCGGGTCTCGGAGTATGGCAGCAGGTCCAGGGGGTCCAGCGTAGGGCCTGGGGGATCGAGGGCATCCAGCACCGAGGCAGCCAGCTTCTTGGAGGGGTCCATGACAAGGCCAAAGGAAGCTGGGGGCAGTGGGCTGGAGACAGGGATGGAGCCGCCCACCACCGGCGGCAGCAGCGGGGTCCCACCGGGAAACACAGGTATCAGCTGGGGGAGCTCACTAGGCATGCCGCTGCCAGGCAGACCACCCTGGACCAGAGACTGTGGGGGAGGGATAGAGGGAGGGGTCAGCAGAGAGCACGACCACCCAGGCATACAAGGAAGCTAGCCAACCTGCCCCACTCTGCACGCAGCCTCAACCAGCCACCTGCGAGGAGCCAGGGCTCATCACAGCCCCTTCTGGATATATATTCTGTGGCTACATTTCTATCCCAAGCAAGTCCCTCCTGAGGCCTCAATTTCCCTGGATGTGACACATGGACAGGGATCTTCTCTTTACCCCTTGTGGAACATTGGGGGCCAGGTGGGAGGGGGGCTCAGGGGAGCAGGAGGGCAGCATGGCTCACCAGAGAGTCCAGGAGGCTGTCCAGCTCAGGACCAAAGACATCCCCATCTGAGAAGTCATCCAAGTTCTCGGTGCTAGGGGGAGCCCTGCAGCTGCTGTCCAGGGGGGCCAGCAGGTCCAGAACATGAGGGAACAGGGGCATCGTGGGGGTGGAGGGGAGGAGGGCTGGGGAGCCTCGCAGGTCCACGTAGCAATCTGTGAACGGGGTGGGAGTGGAAGAGGTGTCCCGGGCTGGGACCTTCCCTTCTTTCCCCAGCCCCTGCCAGGGGTCCTGCCTGCCCCATCAGCCTGCCCACACTGGCAGAGGCTCAGCAGTTGTCAGGGAAGGCAGCAGCCCTGAGCAGGAGACAGTCCTGTTCCACGGCATCAGCCTGTGGCCTGGGTCCAGCACCTCAGTGTCTGCCTTCACTACTTCCTCCCCCTGTGGTAAGCAGTACCCTCTCCAAAGGATACTCTTAGAATGTAACCTCTCCCGGAGGCCATTGAGGAAGAAAAGGGAAAAGGAGGACTTTGATGACGGGATTCCTGGGGGTGGGGAGGGCAGGCCTGGAGTGACAGTCACAGGACCACGGCCACCCACTGTATGGCACGCCCATCCTGGCCAGGCTAGAGATGCCCTCCCTTCCCTGAGAAGGAGTCTCATCCTGCTGCTTCCTCTCATGTCTCAGGGAGTCCTCAGGGCAGGGGGACCCTCAGGAGCCCCTGCCTACAGGGCCAGGATGGGCAGGGGCTTGACTTGCCTTGGAGATGAGTGACAGGGCCCTCCCCTGGGTCCCCCCACTCCGGCCCCTCACATCAAGGGCCCTACCTGTTTCGATGTCATCTATGGACCCCAATCCATTGGAAGTTCCCTGTATGGGGAAGAACACACAGGTCAGGCAGGGCACTGAGGTGGGGTCTGACTGCTCCACTGTGGAGTCCACTCTGCTTGGGCTTCTCACAGCTCCTGTAACCATGAACAGCCCTGACCTCGGGGCCAGATGTGATACCAGACTGAGCAGGGCATCCAGGTGTGGCCCTGGCAGAGCAAGGCATTCTGCTCATATTTGCTGTGAGCCTTTGGCTATAGTTGTTCAGTCACTCAACAAACATCTTTTGAATATGTGTGAACATTTGCACATTGCTGTGTTCCCATTACCCTGATGATGGGCATAAGGAAGCACTCAATAAATATCTTCTGAATGAATGGAATCAATGCTGGCCCCCTTCAATGCCTCCCTGCCCTCTTATGATGAAGACCGAGCTTCCCACCAGGACCTAGCAGTCTGGCTTCCAGACACTGTTCCTGCCTGCCCTACTCTTGGCTCCTTCCACACGCTGACCTCCCAGCCTCAGGGCCTTTGCACTTACTTCCCTCTGTCTGGAAGACTGTTCCACCTACACACCTGCTTCTGCCTAACTCAACCTTTCAGTCTCAGATTACCTGTCACTAGTGCCTTGTCTAAATCAGGCCTCTCAGCTCCAGCAGCCCATGGCTCCCAGCGCTCTGTCTTCATAGCTCTCATGGTTTGTAATCAGAAATTACCAGACTAATGTCCACCCACCCTGAACTGGGAGCTCTTTGAGTTTAGGACTTGCTTTGTTCATCACATACCCAACCCCACACTCCATGCTGGCATGTACTGGGTAAACTCAGACAAGGCACCTAACTTCTCCACTCTTCAGCTTCCCCTTTGTAATGTGGGGGTGTGTGTGTGTGTAAACAGCACCTCCCATAAAAGGCTGCTATGTAATTGAGATTCAGTCACTCAATATTTTTTTCTGAGCAGTGAGTATGTGCTAGGCCTAATAATTTCTGGTTATAAGCCAGAGTAATAGAAAGACGGATGGATCCCCATCCTCACGCAGGCTGGGCAGCCCCTGGGGATAAAGATGCAGCTGTCTCAGGCCCAGGGCCAAGAAAGTATTTTGTAGGATGCCTTGTTGAGTGACTAAATAGCAGTGCCATAAAGCTCTGGAGGAAGGGAGGCCTGCTGCTGCCTCACCACGTGCATCGGCCCAGTCTCCTCCCTGCTCTGTGCCTCAGTTTCCCGTTATGCACAACAATGTGGCAAGACACCAGGCTCTGTTGGTGATCTTACAGCCCTCCTGCACTTTCCGAAAAGCCTCAATGTCCAGCCAAACAGTTCTTGTGTGGTGAGAAGGTAGTGCTAGGTCCTGCCACCACCCCCAGGATGAGCCAGGTCTGCCTGGGTTACCTAAAGGTCTGGGCATGGGGGGGTGGAGAGCCCTAACCTCAAGATAGCCCTGCAGCCCTCAGGATTGCCCACCACACCTCCCTCGGGGTCCACACTTCTCAGGTTATACAGTACTTTCCTCCCTTGCCCTGGCTAAGGGATAGAACACCCCTGTTTTCTGGATTTGGAAGCTGAGGTTTGAGATGAGGAACCCATCTGAGGCCGCAGCCAGCACAGGGTCCAGCAGGCTCTTCACTGTCGAAAAAAGTGAAGAGACAGAGAAAAGGCAGGGTAGGGAAGAAGGAAGACCCAGGCCCAGGCCTGAACCAGCAGAAAGGCTGGTGAGAAAGAAGACGATGACAGCAGGAAGTGTGGGGTAGAGAATGGGGACCAGACCACCCAGGGCTTGTCCCAGGTCGGGGGCCATGAGTGGAGCTACCCAGACAGGTCCGCCAACACCGGCCATGTGGCACAGGAGGTACCTCTGGGCACTGTGTATCCCTCGTGGTTCTTCATGTGCTGCCCTCATGAGCCTGAACCAGCCTGCCAGTCACCCTGTCCCTCCAGGGTACACTCCTGGCTCACAACAGTGGGGATAAGGACAGCATGACATAAGCCCAGCCCTGATGGCGAATGCCTCGGGACTTGCTGCCTGAGATTATTTATACCCCAGAGAGTGAATCCCAAGCTCCCATAATGGTGGGATGAGCTAAGACAGTTTGGTACAGGGGGGAAGCGGGGGAGCTTGAGGCCGGAGCCCCCAACCTACCTGGTCTGTCATGCCAGCCGCGGTGCCATTACTGAGCAGAGAAAACGTTTCCAATTCCTGTCAGAGAACGGTGGGAAGAGAGGAAGATACTGAAAAGTGTAGCAGAGAGTGGCTGGAATTTGTGGTGCCCTCCGAAGGAATCCCTTGCTGTCTCTCTGGTCAGATTCCAGTATTCTCCAACTAGACCAGGTGGACCGTCTCCACATACAGGCTCCCCTGCTTGTCAGGGACGCACCGCCCACCTCTCATTTCAAGGCTCCCAGGAGCCCTCTGAGGTGGGCACGATCACCCCCCACCTTCCAGATGGGGAGACCAAGGTGCATAGATGAGCTAACTTGCTCAAGGACATGGCAGAGACTCTAGGGCCAGATGCTTCCCTGGCACACAGTGGGTGGCAAATGAATAGATGTGGATCTGAACTAGTCAAATTTGCACCGTAACGGGGGGGTTATTTGAAAAGATAAGGCTGAAGGATGCCAGCATCAACTCAGACCACCTCCGAGGTAATTAAAGTCAGCCAGGGCAGGGGAGGGAGCAGTTTTTAGCAGCTGGTATCTAAGGAGAACTAGAAGCATTGGCTATTCTTTCCTTTCCCAAAAGGTCTGGTAGTCATTCCAGGGCTTCCAGCCAACAGAGAGGGAAGATCGCCTGCTGCTCACCCCTCCGGCCTAAGCAGGCCCTGGCCACCCTCACCCACCTCCCTGAGTCCCTTCCTTCAGTTTTCCCATCCCCACCCACTCCAGGGTCTGGAGCCCACCTACCTGGGGCCTCTTATATGCCTTGCGAACTCGCAGCCCGAGCTTCTGGGCCAGCTCCTGACCAAGCTGAGTTACACTCTCATCCTGGAAAAGGCAAGACAGAGGGCGTGGGTCAGTCTGCCCAGGGTCCCAAAGCTATGCTCCTGCACCACCGTCACCCCACGTAACAGATGAGATGACCCTGGCTTGCCCAAGTCACACAGCTAGTGAGTGGTGTGACCAGGACCATGACCCTCATGCTTTTGTTTTTCCTTTAATTTGGGGGACAGAAAAAAATACTTTTGTTTTTATGTTAATCTATTCTTCCTATAAAATTGCTCCTTCCCAGAGGGAATCACGCTGTGTTGGTCCAATGTGTTTCCTTACAGATCTTTCTAGGAATACACGTGGGCAGGCCTGTAAAGAATGTTTAGTTTTGTTCGTGGGGATTCTTTTCTTTTTTTTTTTTTTCATAGAGAATCATATTATACTTATACAACTTGGTTCCATCGCTGAGCAACGCCTTGGAACTCTTAGCCAGTGAAGACCCGTGGATCACGCCTGGGGCTCTGAGACCCAAAGGAGCAAGGGTGTATAAAGTTTGAACCATGCTTGACCACAGTGAGTGGTCACTGAACAGTACCTGGCCTTTCTTCCCCTCTCCGCACCTGCATCACTGAATGTGCACTGCATGCCAGGCAGGAGCTGGGGCAGACGGGGCCCAGGCCTCCTGGAGATCAATCAGTAAACCCAGAAATAGGAAACTGCAGATGACGACGAGACCAGGCACAGAGGATAAGAGGAGACTGACATCCTGTGTGTCTCCCTACTTCACTGCCAATCCCTGAAGAGCAGGCCTGGGTGGGTCTCATCATCTTTGTTCCCCAGTGTCCAGCATGGAGCATGGGTTTGGGCAGTATTTGCCCAACAAAGACCAGAAGAAGGGGGGATTCCCTAATGCAGAATCAGGAGTCCTCAGTTTGGATACTGCCTCCATGCTATTTACTAGCCCTCAGTGGCTCCCCGCTTCCCTACCTGTGGTGGGGACAAAAGCTCCTCTGTCTCCTTATGAATAAGCACCCAGTGAGACCTGGGTGTGGGATGCTATGGACACTGTAAAGTGCACTATGAGTCAGGGCTATTGTCATGAAGAAAGGTTCTTTTTGTTGTTGTTGCAGTTTGGCCGGGGCCGGGTTTGAACCTGCCACCCTTGGTATATGGGGCCGGCACCCTACTCACTGAGCCACAAGTGCCACCCAAGATGAAAGGTTCTTAATTGTGAACTCAACTCTGCTCTGCCCCCCAAAATCCTTCTTGCCTCATCCTACCCTACTCAAGCCCCACCTCTGCCAGGGAGCTTTCAAGCATGGACAACTCCTGCCTTCTCAGCCCTTCCTGGGCAGCACGTGGGCTTCTCCAAGCGTTCACACCTTTATTATCTCAGGGGTAACAGAGGAAGGGCGTTCTATAGATGCAGAGCTGATGTGCAGAGATGGAAAGTACTTTGTCCGAGGTCATGCTGGGGGTCAGAGTAGAGTCAGGCCTAGTCCCCAGAGCTGTTTCAACTCATCTCCACTGGGCTGTGGGACCCTGAAGAGCCAGATCGGGGCACCATGTGGGCATGCAGTAAATACCTGCTATATGGAAAGTAAATGGGGGGTTGTATCCAGCTGTTAGCAGGCCAGGCCACCTCACAGGCTCTCTTCCTTTCCCAGTGACAGTCCCAACATCAGGACCCCAGCACAGAGGGCACCTTTTAATCCTCATGACAACCATATGCTCTTAGAATGTGCGTGGAGGCTAATTTTACGCCAACTCTAGAATCATGCTGCCTGGGATCAAGTCTTAGCTCTGCCATCTCCTGGCTGCTGCGATCTTGGGTAAGTCCCCCTCTCTCCATGCCTCTGTCTCCTCATCCTTGTAACGGAAGTAATAACAGTATCCTCCTTGTAGGGCTGGTAAAAGGATTGAGTTAACGCGTCTTAGCTGTGCCCAGCACACTATCAAAGCTCAGAGAATGTCAGCAGGTGTTAACATCAAGATCTGCAACTCCACATCACAGAGGACGACACTGAGGCTCAGAAAGATGTGGCAGTGTGGCCCCAGTGAGGGCCAGAGCAGAGGGTTTGGAGCATGCTGAGCCCAGCCCTGGCATGGCGGGGAACTGCACTCACATGGGGCAGAGCGAGGGAGCAGCGGCTGCTGCACTCGTAGGCCTCCTTGTGACGCCCCAGCTCGTTTAGGGCGCGTGCCTTGCGGAACAGTGCTCGGATGCTCTCACCGTCCAGGCCCAGTGCCTTCTCGCTGTCCTCTAGCGCCTTCTCATACAGGCCCTGCCGGAGAGGAGCAGGCAGCAATTGGTCAGCACCTGTTACCCTCCAGTCCTCCTGCTCCCTCCTAGGCCTGAACACCAGCCTCCCTTCTCAGACTGCTGCCTGGGGCCTAGGAGGGGGCCCAAGATCTCTAGGAGAGAAGGCAGGAAGCCAGGGGGAGGGACCTGAAGGGTCTACCATGATGAGTCTGGTCACTCAAAAACATCTGTTTCCAGA
Organism: Galagoides demidoff; assembly: GCA_963574575.1. Lineage (NCBI taxonomy): Eukaryota > Metazoa > Chordata > Mammalia > Primates > Galagidae > Galagoides > Galagoides demidoff. The sequence goes on from CAUYQV010161274.1 coordinate 8,032, forward strand.
ACATCAGGGACTGAGTAACAATGTTGCCTCTGAGAAATGAAACAATGATGGCAGCTCTATGCACACAACAGAATGAAGAGCTAAACCCTCAGGCACACTGGACTGCAGTGCAGTGTTATGGGGCCCTCAGCAGAGCCTCTTGAATGTACCCAAGTCTTCAGGGAGCAGGACCCCACAGGAAGAGGAGGAGGCTGGAGCTCTAAGGAGATGAGGAGGGGAGAGGGAGGGAATGGAAATCAGAGAGAATGAGGAGTCTAAGGGTGTGGGATGGAAAAGGAGGCCAGGAGGGAGAAGCAGAAGTCAGACTCCCACCAGAGCCCAGGGTCCGCCAAGATGCTAACTTGATTCATCTGCAGTAGGGCCAGGGCACTAGTAAGTACTTTTAAAAGCTCTCCAGGTGGCTGGATGAGGTAGCTCATGCCTATAATCCTAACACTCTGGGAGGCTGAGGTGGGTGGATCTCCTGAGCTCAGGAGTTCCAGACCAGCCTGAGCAAAGCAAGACTTCATCTCTACTAAAAATACAAAAAATAGCCAGGCACTGTGGTGAGTATCTGTAGTCCTAGCTACTCAGGAGGCTGAGGCTCCCTCAAACTCAGGAGTTTGAGGTTGCTGTAAGCTATGATGCCATGGCATGCTACTCAGGGCACCTGAGTAAGTCTGTCTCAAAATAAATGAAAATAAATAATAAGTCAGGTATGGTAGTTCATGCCTGTAATCCTTGCACTCTGGGAGACCAAGGAGAGTGGATTGCTTTAGCTCAGGAGTTCAAGACCAGTCTGAGCAAGAGCGAGACCGTGTCTCTAAAAATAGAAAAACTAGCTGGACATTGTGGTGGGCACCTGTAGTCCCAGCCACTTGGGAGGCTGAGGCAAGAGGATCCCTCGAACATAGGAGTTTGAGGTTGCTGTGAGTTATGACAACATGGCACTTTACCCAGGACAATAGAGTGAGACTATATATCAATCAATCAATAATAAAAGTTCTCCAGGTGAGTCTGTTGTGCAGCTGGGACAGACAGATACAGACAGGAGGAGGAGGAGGTAGCAGCTGGGCCTGGGCCCACAGGTTCACCAGGGCATGGGCCTGGCCTGGCTGAGCAGCCAGGGGGCCATGGGGACTGGTGGAGGGTGGAGGAGAGGAGGGGCCAGGCTCACCATGGTGAAGTAGCAGGCAGCCCTATTGACATGAAGCTTGCACAGCAGCTCCCGGGGCAGGGCCACCTGGTCAGAGGCAGCATAGTCAGCCACGTTCAGCCCCTCCACATACTGCACCAGGGCCTGCTTGTAGTCCTTCTCCCGGAACAGGTCATTGCCCTCAGCAAGTAGGTTCTGCACCAGCTTGAGTAGAAAGGCCTGTCGGGGGCAGGTGAGGGGAACTCAGCGCTTCCTCCCTACCCAGCCCCAGAGCTGGCAGCCCTGTCCTTGACCTTTGCCCAGCCTGGCAGCTGACACTCACCTCATATTCTTCTTGCTTTAGGGGTAGTGTCGACCTAGAAGGAAAAAAGGACACAAAGTCTAGGTGAGCCCAAGGGTCCCAGCTTCACAGAGGCCCCAGGAAGCAGAGTTGCAGGCCAGAGGTCATTCAAGGAGTGGGCTCCTCCAGCTCAGACCTCACCTCATGGTTCGGGTGAGAGGGCAGAGGTTTCCCTCCCTAAATTAGCACCACGCAGGCCTTCTGTTTCTGATAGAAGAATCTGCATTTTCCCAAAGGACTGACAGCCAGGCTCTTGCAGGGCACCGATGTTGAGGAAGAGCAGACCAGCCCTGACCCAGCCCTCTCCCCAAAGGACAACAGCAGCCCAAGTCCCTTCTCAGTCCATGAGGGAGAAAGGGGAGGAGCCCTGGTTGGGCCTAGGAGGAAGCTCAACGCCAGGCACAGGGGCTGTGGTAGGAGGAACTCTGGGAATAGGGCAGCAGGGACAGGCAGGAAGCACAAGCATCAAGGAATGCTTCCCACATGGGTGGGACCTTGGGAATGGCCACGCCCTCTCCAACTCAGACCTGTACCTGCAGCCCATCGGGGTGAGGCACCTGGGGTCCACTTCAGGCCCCCTAAACTTGGGAGTCTCTGTCCTTCTCTCATCCACTCTCACATGCCCCAGCCAATACCAGCTATGCTCCAAACCTGTCAACTCCTCACACCAGACTCAGAAAATTAGGTGGAGTCCGTGGCACCCTCCCCTCTCCTGTGGCAAATAACACCAGCTTAGTGTGAAAGACAGAATCATCCCGGGGAGGACTGAGGCACATCTGTCCGGCTAAATGGCCAAGCAGGAAGGGCAAGTAAGGTTGATCTCCTGGTCCCTCACTCCACAGAGTATGCAGACACTCAGAGTGGGGCAGTGACTTGCCCAAGGTCACTCAGCAGGTCAGCAGCAGAGGCAGCCAGAGTGCAGGGTTGGGCTTTTTCCATTTCTGGAAACATTACCATCACCTGGGCAAGAAGGAGGAGCTTATGCCTGTGAGTGACAAGTGGGAAATACTGGAGGTCTGTGTGTGTGTGCATATGTGTGAGGTGGGCCCAGGTGTGACACGGCCTTGCCATCCCACCCTCTCACTTGCCTCCCACCATCACAGCCAGGCCTGGCCCTCCTTCCCCACGCCATTGCAGGTGCCTGTTCCCTGTGCTGTCCCAGCTCCAGGCCCCATCACCACCCTCTTTGCTCCAGCCTCTGCTCTTCCAGCATCAGCTTCACCTTCAGTAGGTCACACTCCTGTGCTAGGACATCTCAGCCTGACATTGAGGCCCTCTGCAACCCATCACCAACCCACCTGTCCAGACTCACTTTCCGGCTCCCACATGGTCTGTGCCCCGCGGTCCTAACAGATGTTGGCTCAGCCTGTGAAGCATGTGCGGATGCAGTGTAGGAGCAGTGGGGCAAAAATAGAGAGACTGATGCTAAAAGCAGCAAGTCCTACTGAGTCTCCTACAAAGCCCAAGGAGGCTGACAGCTGGGCTCCAGGAGGCTGCCCTGTGGTTGAACCTTCCAGAACAAACATTTTCCCCCAGCACCACAGTCCTCCATAACCCTCACAGTGACCCTGTGGGGGAAGTGGCATTACATCCATCTCACGGGTAAGGAAGCCACCCCGGAAGTGGGAGAACGGGGATGGGGATCCACAGAAACAACGATGGAGGTTAAAGACGCGGAACTCCTCTTAGGAAAATCGGGAGTCGCAAGGTTCCTCTTGTTGGCCAGACTGGCCTCTGAGAAATCTGAGCAAAGAAATCAAACCCCTGCTCCCCCAAGTGGGAGAAGCCCCAATTTCCTCCTGCCCATAAAGAATACTAAGCAGGGCCTGCTCTGGTGCCCGGGTCTGAGGAAGACCCCCGCTGGCAGCAGGGCAGGGTGAGGTTAGTGAACAGCCCAGGTGCGGGGTCCTGTAAGCCCTGGGGCCACATCCTAGGTCCCCCCAAATATCCCCAATCAAATCATCCCAGATTTGGACACCTTTAGGAAGTAGTTGGGGAAAGTGACTGTGTGTGAATTGTGGAAGGAGAGTGTTAATATAAACTGTGTGACAGCAACGTGGACAGTGTGTGTGAAAACAGACCTGGTCTGTGGCAACTGTGGGTGAAATGGGTGGTGATGGGGCCTGGAGCTGGGACAGCACAGGGAACAGGCACTTGCAATGGCGTGGGGAAGGAGGGCCAGGCCTGGCTGTGATGGTGGGAGGCAAGTGAGAGGGTGGGATGGCAAGGCAGGAAATGTTTTATAGGTCTGGGTGACAGAACAAAATTGGGGAGTATACGAAGGCGTGAAAAAATTCCAGTTTTAAGGGGAGCATATTTAAGAAAAAGTACACAAAATTATGAACACAGAATTGCTATGCTGCCTGCCTTCCAGGGCAAGGAAAGGGGCCCATAAATATTGGCCATAAAACCTACATTTCATAGAGTCACAGTGAATATGCTTCTAAGGATCCACTTAAGAGAAATAAAAGAAAAACGTTACTAAAAATATTTTGTATGATAAAGCAAAAGAAAAGAAAAATGAAAGAGGGCATATGGGTGCTGGGGGACACATAATAAAAAGAGCAGAGGGTGTGGAGTCAGCCAGCACTAAGAATGCAGTCCTTCCATGCTGTGTGACCTTAAACATGTTGCTTAACTTCTCTGAGCCTCAGCTGTTCCATCTGCAAAATGGAAATGAGGCCATCTACTTTACTGGGCTGTTGTGAAGATTAAAAAGACAATGAGGCGGCGCCTGTGGCTCAATGGGCTAAGGCGCCAGCCACGTACACCTGAGGTGGCAGGTTCAAATCCCCAGCCTGGGCCCGCCAAACAACGATGGCTGCAACCAAAAAAAAATGGCCAGGCGTTGTGGCGGGCGCCTGTGGTCCCAGCTACTTGGGAGGCGGAGGCAGGAGACTTGCTTGAGCCCAGGAGTTGGAGGTTGCCATGAGCTGTGATGCCATGGCACTCTACCCGGGGGGATAGCTTGAGGCTCCGTCTCAAAAAATAAAAAATAAAAAAATAAAAAATAAAAAGACAATGAATGTGTAGAGTCCAGAATGGAGCCTGAGATAATAAGTGTTCAGCAAGGCAGACCATTGATGTATTGGAAGATTCGGGCAGGCAGGCAGAACTGATGGGGATTGTGTGTGCACATTTGGTGGGTAAGGGAGGGATGACCCATGCCTGTGGTGTTCACAGCCCAGCCACATGAGCTGGCTTGTCCCAGCTCCCCACAGCACACTTAGGAGCCTGAACAGGGAGTCTCAGCAGGAGAGGGGAGGACTCGCCCTGCCCATCCACCCCGTGCTTACTGGATGAACTGCAGCCCCTTCTCGATGTCCGCCTTCCGTTTCTGCCTCTCCATTAGTCTCTGGGGAGAGAGCACAGACCACTGGTCAGTCAGCTGGTCGTCCCCACCCACTTTGGGGGCCCACAGACAGGAGTGCTCTCACTCCCACTCTCTTCCCATTTCCCAGGGGAAGGGAGGTCCCTGAGAGTGCTGTCTGTGTCAGCATACTGTCCACAGCCATGCGCCCCTGGACTCCTCAACCCACAAGCAGCACAGAGGCCACCTGCCCTTTCCCACACACAGCTTGGCCAGGCACAGCACGAGGTGCCCTCAAGTTCAAGGGGAAAATCTTGTTTTCATCACCAAATTTAGTAGTCTGTGCTGCTGCCAGGGAAAAGAGACACAGAACACGTGGAATGAGGGACAATGATTATACATGACAGTGGAGTGCCAGGCCCCCGGCCACATGCTCTGTATAAGGGTCTTGCTGACTTTTCTAACAGTGCCATGAGATGGGTATCATTTCAACTCCATTTTACCAAGGACACTGAGGAACCTCGGGGCACCCCCAGCACAAGCCAGGATTCAAACCCCAGGATGTGTCTCCTTTCAAACCCACCAGCAGTCCCTCCGTGCAGGCTGATGATCCCTGTGATGGCTGCCTGAGGGGGAGAGCCAAGAAGCAGATGGCCACAGTGCCCACTAGATGCAGATGGGAAAGCTAGGGTCCTGACCCCCAGTCAGGCCTTACAACCTAGTCAGGACATGGACAGATACTACATTTCCACCCAAACCAGACCCCTGGTTGGGGTGTCTGGAAATAGACTGGATGGGGTGGCACCTGTGGCTGAGTGGGTAGGGTGCTGGCCCCATATACCGAGGGTGGCAGGTCCAAGCCTGGTCCCAGCCAAATTGCAACAAAAAAATAGCCAGGCATTGTGGCGGGTGCCTGTGGTCCCAGCTAATCGGGAGGCTGAGGCAAGAGAATTGCCTAAGCCCAAGAGCTGGAGGTTGCTGTGAGCTGTGACGCCACAGCACTCTATCGAAGGTGACAAAGTGAGACTCTGTCTCTAAAAAAAAAAAAAAGACTGGATGGGCACAAAGAAAGTGGAAGCTCTTCAAAGGGGACAACATTTAAATTGGGCTTTGAAGGATGAATAGGAGTTGGTTTCTTTGTGTCAGGGAGAGGAGGCCTTCTGGCAGACTACATGTGATGGTTTACAAAAACCACTATAGGCTCGGCACCTGTGGCTCAAGTGGCTAAGGTGTCAGCCACATACACCTAAGGTGGCGGGTTTGAATCCAGCCCGGGCCTGCCAAACAACAATGATGGCTGCAACCAAAAAATAGCCAGCATTGTGGTGGGCACCTATGGTCCCAGCTACTTGGGAGGTGGAGGCAGGAGACTCGCTTGAGCCCAGGAGTTGGAGGTTGCTGTGAGCTATGATGCCACAGCACTCTACCCAGGGAGACAGCTTTAGGCTCTGTCTCAAATAAATAAATAAATAAATAAATAAATAAACCACTGTCATCTTCCACATTTCATCTGCTGCCAAGTGATGACCCTGGGGCTGGGCCATAATGGACCCACATTTGAGAGATAAGGAAAGTGAGGTACAGAAAGGTACAAGGCCTGCAGCCAGCAAGTGGGAGCCATGCCTGAAAGAAATGACTTCAGATCAGAGACTCTGATCCTCTCCCTCCACAAAGGCATCCTTCCCCAGTACCTGAGCTTGATTTCCATAACTGCTCACCCCCAGAGAAGGCAGATGTGTTTGTGGTATGATTTGGAGGAAAGTTTCTACATGAAAACATTATGTTTCTCCCAATTTCCTGTCTCTGGGTGTATATATAGACCACCGCAAGTCACTGGGCTGAGTATAAAGGCCCAGACCAGGGCTGGCAAACAGATTTCATCTCACCATGCAACACTGCTAGGCTGGAAGAGGCTGGTGGGGGTTGACTTGGGGGGAAGGGCTGAGTTGAGAAGGATCCTGGGCCCCAGCGTGGTTAAAAGAAGGAAAGCACAGAATGCAAGGCCTGCCACAAAGAAGAGATGGCCGGCGGGGCCACATATGTCCTTATGTCCTGGGCCCTAAGACTCCTCTTTCCCATTAACAGTATGCACAACACCCAGGTCGTTTTTTTATTTTTTTCTTTTCTATTTTTTTCCTACTCGTCAGCTTGCCTTTCTGGGGCCTTTGTTTTTGCAGAAATGGGGTCTCACTTTTGCTCAGGCTGGTCTCAAACTCCTGAGCTCAAACCATCCACCTGCCTTGGCCTCCCAGAGTGCTAGGACTTTTTGTGGGACTGTTTGTTTGTTTTTGCGATAGAGTCTCACTTTGCTGCCCTTGGTAGAGTGCCTTGGCATTACAGCTCACAACAAACTCAAACTCTTAGACTTAAGCAATTCTCTTGCCTCAGCCTCCCAAGTAGCTGGGACTACAGGTGTGAGCCACCATGCTCAGCCTTAATGCCCAGCTATTTTTAGAGATGGGGAGTTCTCGCTCTGGGTGAGGCTGGTCTGGAACCTGTGAGCTCAGGCAATACACCCACCTGGGCCTTCCAGAGTGCTAAGATTATAGGGGATCTAATAAACTTTGTTAAAAGTCACAGGAATACAAAATAACAAGTCAGAGGCCCACGTCTGACTGGAGCCCAGGACACAGAGGGAGGGATCCCGAGCGGCAGAGCCCAGGTTATAACACAGAGAGGATGGAGACAGGGAACCACCACACCCCTTCCTTCCAGAAGATTGGTGCCTTAGTCTCCTCTGTGCCAAGGGCAAAGATAGACACAGAAGGGGAGGGTTTTGTTCAGCTCAGAGGCCTTTCCTCTCTGGCACTAGGCACTGTGCAGAAGGTAGGGCAGACACAGAAGGAATGGGTTGCTCAGGCCCAGTCCTGCCCCTGGACAACTGCTGGTCCAACAGGAAATAGACAGGTGGGCCAATGGGAGCTGCCAGCTGCGGGACAGGCCAGCTGGCAATGGACAGGACAGAGAGCTGGGTCTACAGGGGAGGCCAGGGAAGGCTCTGGAGGAGGTGGTCCTCGGGCTGGCTAGTGAAGGAGAATGGCAAATTTCTTAGAAAGACTGGGAGGGGAAGGACATTCCTAACCAGAAGCCCACCCAGAGGATGCAGAACAAGGCCCAGCTTGAACACCCCGACTCCCTATGGCACCCTATAATTTGCATACCCATGAAGATAGAGAAGCCCAGGGCTGCCCCTCCTTGAGGGTTGCAGATGGGTGGGCCGGTGGCCCTGGCCCAGGACTAGGAGAAAGCCCTAGAGTTGGGAGCAGCAGAGGAAGGACACGCATGTTTCCTGGCGCCCACCATGAACCAGGTATCATGCTTACCTCTTCTGATCAAGGGGCCTTTTGCGGGCAGCTCCCAATGGTCCCTGCTGAGGATAACAGTGGCAGAGACCATCCCAAGAGCTACCCAGTATGGTTCTGTGCCTGGCTTTGTCTGACCATGCCCTGACATAGAAAGCAAACTACTGGGCAGTGCCTATGGCTCAAAGGAGTAGGGCCCCAGCCCCATATACTGGAGGTGGCAGGTTCAAACCTAGCCCCGGCCAAAAACTGCAAAATAATAATAATAATAAAAATAATAAAGCAAACTACTAAGCACCTGAAGTGCCACCCTTGGGACAGAGGGCCAGGCAGGTACAGAGCATATTGCCTGGAAGAAAAAACCACAGAGGCCAAGAGGACAGTAAGCCTTTGTGAACTGGGGACATGGGGGAACCTCACTCATTCCTTTAACTCACTCGTTGAACTCAAGTGGGTACTTCCAGCCCTAATTTGGGTACAAAATTCCTCCTCTGTCTTCTGGGGAAATCAAACTGCAGGGACAGGGTTACAATAAACGAAATAGGAACATCAATAGCAGCATCCACCCATCCAGCCATCTATGAAATGGGCACCAAAGGTATACCTTAAATGTTCTAGGCCGGCTGGGGATTTAGCAATTAACAAAGTTGACAAAGTCTCTCTTCTAGGCACACAACAAATATATAATGGAGCACAGGAAGGAAACACACAATGAAGAAAAATGATACAGAGTGGCAGGTGTTATAATGATAATGTAGCCAGGAAAGGCCAACTTGACATTAGAACAGAGAACTATATGACACAAGGGAGCAAGCCATGTTAATATCTGGTGAAAAACTGTTTCAGATGTAACAGCCAGTACAAAGGTCTCAAGGCGGGTGCCTGGTTGGGGGATTTGAGGAAGTACCGGCGGGAGGCTGGTGTGGCCGGAGTGGAGTAGGCTGAGGGGAGAAAGGGGATGGCAAGGTCAGAGGTGAGCAGGGAAGGCCACACATAAAAGTCTGCAGATTCTACCCTAAGGCAGAGGAGTCACAGGAGGTTTTGAACAAAAGGGCAGCTCTTTGGTTTTGCTCTACAAGAAAATGAGTTGCATTGAATAACTGAGATTTATTTAAATCTTACCTGTCAGGGTTGTGCAAGAAAATAGTACCCTAAGAAGCTAGGGGAGGTAGTGCTGGTAGCTCAGTGGGTAGGTGCCGGCCACATACACTGAGGCTGGTGTGTTTGAACCTGGCCTGGGCCAGCTAAACAACAATGTCAAGTGCAACAAAAAAAATAGCCAGGCATTGTGGCGGGTGTCTGTGGTCTCAGCTACTTGGGAGCCTGGGGCAGGAGAATCGTTTGAGCCCAAGAATTTGAGGTTGCTGTGAGCTGTGACATCATGGCACTCTACCAAGGGTGACAGCAAAAAAAAAAAAAAAAAAAAAAAAAGCAGCTAGGGGAGTTTCTCGAGACTACCTGGAGCCTGAGTTCAAAGAGACAAGGGAGATGGACATCAGACAGCCCGAGCAACAATGTGCCAAGAGGGCAAAGCCCCCGGCTCTGGAGGCACCCAAGACCCTCATCTTTGTAGGAAAAAAAAAAACTAATGGAATTTTCATTACTAGGTTCTGAGGTTTTAGACTTGCTTGGTACCTGTCACCTCTTTCTTCTTTCTGATTTCTCCCTTCTGGAATGGGAATGTCTCTCTTATGTTCACCCCACCATTGCATTTTGGAAGCATATGACTTGTCTGGTTTCACAGGTTAACAGCTAAAAAGAAATTCTGCCTTAGGATGAATTGTATATTGAGTTTCACCCTATCAGATTTAGTTATTTGGAAAGACTTTGGACTTGAGACCTTAGAGATGAACTTGAAATGAGTTAAGACTCTTGGGCTGTTGGGATGGAATGGATGTGCTTTGTATGTGATAAAGAATTTTAGGGGACTAAGGGTGTAATGTTTTTGTCCTACCCAAATTCATATGCTGAAGGACTAATCCCTAACGTATTAGGGATAGAGATAGGGCCTAGAAGGAGGAGGTACCTGTAATTAAGGTTAAATGAGTCATAAGGATAGGGCCCTGATCCAACAAGACGACTGTCCTTGTAAGTGACCCCAGAGATATCTCTCTCTCTCCTCCCATGCACAGGCTAAGGAAAGGCTATGTGAGGACACAGTGAGTTCTGTAAGCCAGAAAAAGAGCCCTCACCAGAAACCAAATCAGCCAGCACCTTGATCTAGGACTTCCAGCCTCCAAAACTGTGAGAAAATCAATGTCTGTTGCTTAAGCCACCCAGTCCACAGCATTTCAGTATGGCAGCAAGCAGACTAATATGGTGGTTACAAGGTCATTTGTTTTCAGCTACAGAGGGAAGTGGGATGAGCACCTTGAAGGTGAATGTCAGGCATGACTCAGAGAAGGCATTTAGTGGAAAAGCAAGGCCCATGTGTGCCAAACAAACTTCCGGAACCTCATGTTTTTCTTTTTATTTGTTTTTCTTCATTTGTTGTTTTGAGACAGGGTCTTGCTCTGTTCCCCAGGCTAAAGTGCAGTGGAGACATCATAGTTCACTGCAACCTTGGGCTCAAGCAATCCTCCTACTTCAGCCTCCTGAGTAGCTGGGACTATAGGCACACACCACCAGGTTCAGCTAATTTTTCTATTTTTTTGTAGGAATGATGTCTCTGTCTTGCCCAAGATGGTCCCAAACTTCTGATCTCAAGCCATCCTCCAACCTCAGACTCCCAAAATGGTAGGATTATAGGCATACGCCCCAACCTTTTTTTTTGAGACAGAGTCTCATTATAGAGTGGATAGATTATAGTAGATAGGCACTGGATGGAGTGCCATGGTGTCACAGATCTCAGACCCTTGGGCTTAAGTGATTTTCTTGCCTCAGCTTCCCAAGTACCTGGGACTACAGGTGCCTGCCACAATGCCTGGCTATTTTTTGTTGTTGTTATTGTTGTTTTCCTTATAGTTGTCATTGTTGTTTGGCCGGCCCCAGTGTATGGGGCTGGCGCCCTAGCTGCTGAGCTACAGGGGCTGAGAACTGTGAATAAATAAACTTATTTATTTATTTATTCATTTTTTAAGAAAAATCTCAGGGCAGGTGGTACCTGTGGCTCAGTGGGCAGGGCGCTGGCCCCATATACCGAGGGTAGCGGGTTCAAACCCAGCTCCGGCCAAAGTGCAACAAAAAATAACTGGGTGTTGTGGCGCGCACCTGTAGTCCCAGGTACTCGGGAGGCTGAGGCAAGAGAATCACCTAAGCCCAGGAGTTAGAGGTTGCTGTGAGCTGTGTGATGCCACAGCACTCTATCAGGGGCAACAGAGTGAGACTCTGTCTCTACCAAAAAAAAAAAAAAAACTCCAAGAAAGAAATGGAGGCACTGGCCCCATATGCCAGAGGTGGCAGGTTCAAACCCATCCCCAGCCAAAAAAAAAAACTGCAAAAAAAAGAAGATAGAAACGGAGACTAAGATCTGCCCAAGATCCCAGTGCCTGGCCAAAATTTCGGAAGTTCATACTGGACTTGCCTTAAATGGGCTTTTCTGAGAAATATAGCTATGAAATAAGGAATTAAGGAAAACAATTCTGGCAGGGTGAGGTGGCTCGTGCCTATAATCCTAGCACTCTGGGAGGCTAGGTGGATTGCTTGAGCTCAGGAGTTTGAGACCAGCCTGAGCAAAAGCAAGACCCTGTCTCTACTAAAAATAGAAAAACTGGCAGGTGGAGCCTGTGGGTCCGTGAGTAGGGAGCCGGTCACATATAGCGAGGGTAGCGGGTTCAAATCCGGCCCCTGCTGAACTGCAACCAAAAAATAGCTGGGCATTGTGGAGGACACCTGTAGTCCCAGCTACTCGGGTGGCTGAGGCAAGAGAATCGCTTAAGCCCAGGAGTTGGAGGTTGCTGTGAGCTGTGATGCCACATCACTCTACCGAGGGTGATATAGTAAGACTCTGTCTCTACAAAAAAAAAAAAAAAAAATATATATATATATATAGAAAAACTGAGGCCAGAGGATTACTTGAGCCCAAAAGTTGGAGGTTGCTGCAACCTATGATGTCACCGTACTCTACAGGGTGACAGGTTCAGACTGTCTCAAAAAAAAAAAAAAAGAAAGAAAAAAAAACAAGTCCATAAATACGTCAGCAGAATATGTGACAAGGACCCAGGTGCACATTTGGGTTCAAATGCAAGACAATCTCTTCCTTATCAATTGCATACAAGTTGCTCAATTTCTTTGTGTCTCCCTTTCCTTATCTCTAAAACAAGGATAATACCTACTTTATTGGGTTGTTGTGAAGGTTAAATGAGATGTCTGGTACATGATAAGCATTTAACTCAGTTTCTAATCATTATTATTATTTAAAAATAGGCAAAGAATATAAGCAGGAAATTCACAGAAAATATAAATCATTAAGAAAAGATACTCAGGCTCGGCGCCTGTAACTCAGTGGTTAGGGTGCCAGCCACATACACTGGGGCTAGCAGGTTCAAACCTGGCCCAGGACTGCTAAACAACAATGACAACTACAAAATATATTTATGTGTGTGTGTATATATATATGTATATATATATATATTGCCGGCATTATGGTGGGCACCTGTAGTCCCAGCTACTTGGGAGGGTGAGGCAAGAGAAACTTAAGCCCAAGAGTTTGAGGTTGTTGTGAGCTGTGACACCACAGTACTCAAACAAGGGCGACATAGTGAAACTCTGTCTAAAAAAAAAGAAAAGAAAAAGAAAAAAAAAGATAACTCAAACTCACAGAAACACATGTTAAGACACCAGGGCTCAGCGCCTGTAGCTCAGTGACTAGGGCGCCAGCCACATACACTGAGCTGGCGGGTTTGCATCCAGCCTGGGCGGCCAAACAACAATGACAACTGCAACCAAAAAATGCCCAGGCATTGTGGTGGGCGCCTGTAGTCCCAGCTACTTGGGAGGCTGAGGCAAGAGAATCGCTTAAGCCCAAGAGTTTGAGGTTGCTGTGAGCTGTGACACCACAGCACTCTACCCAGGGTGACACTGAGAGACTCCGTCTTAAAATAAAATAGGAAAACAAGATGCCACTTTTCCACTCGTGAGCTAAGGTGAGAAGGCCTTGCTGAACAGGGTGGGGACATGGGCACGGCCAAACACGATCCTACGCTGAGTGTGGGCCCAATCATCTCTGCAAAGCAATTTAGCAACAGCACAGCAGGCCCTGTCAGCAGCCTGCCCCGCAGCCAGCTTCCCCTCTACCTCCAGGGCACTGCCTCAGTACCGTCCTGTCCCAGGCACTCAGGTGAACCTTAATGGGGCTAAGCCAATCATAACAGTCCTTTTCCCTTGCAGTGATTGGCTCAGGCAAAGGACACGTGGTATCATCTAGGCGATGAAAAAGGAGGGGAAGCCAGCCCAAGGGATTGCAGGAAAAGTTTCTTCTCCCTTAAACTGGAACAGAAGCCGGAATCTATTTCTCTGCCACCTCTGTCCAGGGGTGACAAGGAGATGAGCAACCTCGGAATGGCAGAGCAGAAAGATTAAAGATATTTAATGACAAGTGTGACCCCTAAAATTAGCTGCCCCACCTTACTTTTTATGTGAGATGAACATATTGAGGTAGGAATTCTGTTACTGGCAGCCAGAAGCCTTACTGGTAGAATGTCCTTTCACTTCTAGGATTCTAAGCTACAATTTGGACAAGTACTTAGTTATACTTACATAGGAATGTTCTCGTTTTTTTGTGACAGAGCCTTGCTCTGTTGCCCGAGCTAGAGTGCGCTGCTGGTGTCAGTCTGGATCACAGTAACCTCAAACTCCTGGGCTCAAGTGATCCTCCTTCCTCAGCCTCCCCAGTTGCTAGAACTATAAAGCTAGCCATGATACCAGCTAATTTTTCTATTTTAGTAGAGACAGGGTATTGTTCGCGCTCAGGCTGGTCTCTTAACTCCTGAGTTCAAGAGTGCCACCCTTATCAGCCTCCCAGAGTGCTAGGATTACAAGTGTGACACCTAGCACTGGCTGACTGGCTGGAATGTATTATTTTTAAGGGCAAGTGAAAAACCAGAAGCAACCTTAATATCCACCAGTAAAGGATTAACTTCATTATTTAATTAAATTATAGTATATCCCAACCCCAGGGTACAGTACAGCTACTGAATTACATGTATTGTCCTAGAGATGCTTTCACTCATGATTGAGGAACAAAAAAAGCAGCAGATGGTGGCGCCTGTGGCTCAAAGGAATAGGGCGCAAGCCCCATATGCCAGAGGTGGCAGGTTCAAACCCAGACCCAGCCAAAAGAAAACTGAAAAAAAAAAAGCTCAGATTTTAGGTCATGTTATGTTGTATGATCTTATTTGTGCATGCGCGTTTATACATTAAAGGACTTTGAAAGACTAATTCTCCAATTTAACTGGTTATCTCTGGATCTGGGATCTGCCAAGGACAACAAGGCACCAAACACTTTCCTTCCCACTTTTCCTCAGCATGGCTTGGATTTTTTTACACAGAGCAAGTTACTCTTGTAATTTGAAACACAAAATGAGATGACAGACTTGAAGCCAGCCCAGTAGGCCAGGGGCCAAGTGGGAATCAGTAGCCTGAAAGCATGATTTAAAACGCAGTGCTCTGGGTTTGCCAAAATGTCAATGGGCTGTTCTTCCTGAACAGAAAGCCAACCGTTGACTTGAGAGGCATGATGGAAACGTGTTGTTTGTTCCACTTTGGGGAAGGGCTTGAAGATGACAGAATTCTAGAGACTCATCTCATCATCAGACCAGGGAGGGACTGTGCCAGCTTCTTCAAGATCTCATTGCCTGGCCCTCTGTTTGGCACAGAGCAAACACTCAGTAAATGATGGTGAAACATATGAATGAATATCAGCTCTTCCAACCCAGCCATTTTATGAATAAGAATGAATATTGAATAAATAAATGAGAGAAACTGACACTGAGAAAAATAAATAATCAGACAGTAATATTAACAATCGGTGAGTGGTCGCCATGTGCCAGGGGCTGTCACCGCTTTACATATAATTCCTTAATGCTCAGTAACAACCCTAAGAGATAAAGAATTATTATCATCCCCATTTTGCAGATGAAGAATCAGAGACACAGGAAATTAAGTGACTCAATCCAGAGTCACAGAGCTGCTACATGGTGGAGCTGGGATTCAAACCCTTGCAGCTGGAACCCAGAGCCCATGCATGTCACACTCACCTTTACTGCCTCCCATTAAACAACGAGACGCAGCTCCAAGACCCCTCAGTCTGTCATCATGCTCAAGTCTTCCCCACTCCCCAAATGAGCCCTCCCTGATCCAGAATCCCCTTCTGACCAATGCACAACCTCTCTCCCCTTTCTTGGTCACACTTCACAAGAGGTGTCTACACTGTCTCCACATCCTCACCTTTCACTTAACTGCCAACTCAAAGCAACCCCACTTCCATTCCACCATCCATTGCATGGTGCTGGTCAAGGGACCTTCCCAATACCAGGGACCTCCGAGTTGCTGATCTAGGAGAGGAACAGGTTTTTGTTTTGGGGGGTTTTTTTGCAGTTTTTGGCTGGGACTGGGTTTGAACCAGCCACCTCCAATGGGGCCAACACACTACTCCTTTGAGCCACAGGTGCCGCCCTGGAGAGAAACAGTTTTTACTCGCCTCTTCCTGGACTTTTAGCTGCACCTGCCACTTTCTGGCTCCTACAAGGCTGCACCCTTGGGTCTTCCTCACATCTCTCTGATCATTCCTGTTCCATCTGTTAGGAGCTCTTCTTCCTCTGCCCAGGTCTCAAGGCCAAGCTTCCATTTAAGGGACAGTGCTCCTGCTGTCCTTACTCTACACACTGTTCCCAGATGAGCTCCTGCATTTCATGATCACATGAGTCATGTCGATGACTCACAAATCTATTCCTCCCGCCAGCTCACCCCCTCCCCAGTATTTCAGACTCTTATCTCTTACCTTCTGGGTATGGGTACCTGGATGTCCAACATTCAGACTATGACCTCCATGCCCTTCCTATCCTGGGGCCTCTACCTGAAATGCCCTCTCCCATACCTAGCCACCTCCGTCTTATCTTTTAACACCCAGCTGGATGCTTCTGTGTCCAAAAAATCATACCTGGTGGCCATGCTAGCTGAGTTAGGTGTTCCTCTTCTGATCACATTCTGAACTGAACACGACATCTTCCATCTTCTCCTCTAACCCTGCTCCTCCTCCATTCTTCCTGAACTCCATCCTTAGCTGTGACCATCGTCCTCTTCTCAACCAGCCCTCAGCTCCTTCCACATTCACCTCCTAAATATACCTCCACCTGCAACTCTTCCTATCCTCTCCACAAGCACAGCTATCTCCTGGGCCCTCATCATCTCTTGCCAATAGTTTTCAATGAACTCCCTATAATCTGCTCCCATTCAGTGATCAGGGATATCTGTCTAACACTATTACTTAGGTCTGACACAATGTTATCCCCAGCTCAAACCCTTCTAAGTAAGTGTACACATGCACACATGCACACACATACACACACACAAATGAATGCATCTTAAAAGAAAAAAAAAAAAAAAGAGGGGCCGGCACAATGACTCACACCTATAATCCTAGCACTCTGGGAAGCCAAAGCAGGTGACTCCCTTGAGCTCAGGAGTTTTAAATCAGCCTAAGCAAAAGTGAGACCCCATCTCTACTAAAAATAGAAAAATCAGCTGGGCATTGTGGGTACCTATAGTCCCAGCTCCCCGGGAAGCTGAGGCAAGATGATCACTTGAGCCCAGGAGTTTGAGGTTGCAATGATGCCACAGCAACCTATCCAGGGCAACAGAGTGAGACTGTCTCAAAAAAAAAAAGGTGAAGACTGAATAAGCTCTATAATGTAGCAATGTACCAATGCCAAATTCTGGTTTTGATAATGTACTCCAGCTCTGTAAGATGTCACTGTTAGGGGCAGCCAGGTGAAGGAAATTCTTTGTACTATTTTTGTAACTTCTTTTGAACAAAAAGTTAAAAAACAAACAGAACTTTCCATGACAACACTAACAGCAGAAGAACAAAGTTCAAACTCTTGCACGCAACGCTCTAGGGCAAGCCTGGCCTTCCCCTCTGCCCCTGGCCCAGCCTGGAATGTCACCCTCCATGACCTTCTGACTTCCCACTCAAACTGCCTGCTCTTTGTAAGACATCCTCTCCGCCCACTGCTTCCCACCCTGGGTAATACCCACTGCGCCTTTTGCTGTGTTTTGTGTGTGTGTGTGTGTTTTTTTTTTGGGGGGGGGGTTGTATGTGTGTTTGTTTTTTGAGTAGCTGGGACTATAGGCAAGGGCCACTATGCTTGGCTAAGTTTTTCTGTTTATCACAGAGATGAGGGTCTCACTATGTTGCTCAGGTTCAACTACAGGCCTTAAGCGATCCTCCCACCTCAGCCTCCTAGAATGCTAGGATTACAGGCCTGAGCCACCGTGCTGGCCCTGCTGCTCCTTTAATGCTCAGCTAAAGGGCCTCCTCCATCAGTGCCTTCTTTTCTAACTCCCCCCTCACATCGCACCTTAAGCTAACCACGACTGTTGCACTTCTACTAGCTAATTGAAATTGTGTGTATCTGTCTCACCTCTCCCTAAAGAATAAGCTTCTTAAAGACAGAAAAATGTTTTTCTGTATTCTAGTTTTTCTTTATTTTCTGAGACAAGGTCTAGCTAGGTGCTAGGTTGCCCAGGTTGGACTTGAACTCCCAGGCTCAAGCAATCCTCCTGCCTCAGCCTCCTGAGTAGCTGAGACAACACCTATCCACCACCACGCCCAGCTGTATCTGATTCAGATCTGAGCAGCTGAGAGAAAACAGTGCTTAGGAAACCTACTCTGAATAGATAGAGCTCATGAGTCCTAGAGTAACAGTGAAGATAGTGATACTTCAATTACCAGATACTGCTCTGAAAGTTTTCAAAACTCCTTTCAACATCTCATAAGACAGTACTATTATACCCCCATTTTATAAATGAGGAAATTGAGGCACAAGGTGAAGAAATCTGCCAGAGTTACACAATTAATTAGTGATAGAGCTGTTCTCTGACCTGGAATTGGCCTCTGGAGCCCACACTGTCACCTCCCAACCCTACGATGCTCCCCACCCTCTGTATCAGGCTGCCTCCAGCCTCACCCCACTCACCTGGCACTCACTTGCCCCAGGTTTAATTAAAGAGCAGCAGTCAGTTCAGACTGTAGACATGTGACACGCTCCATGAACACTATCTGAGGTTACGTCATCTCTAAAGACACCTGGCACCTCTCCTGATTCACCAGGCCCTCAATGACTTACTCAGAGATACCAGGGAAGGTCTGATTTTGCTGTCCTTGACCCTAGCACTCAGCATTCCTGACCTGCATCCATCCCTTCCCCACAGTCCTTACATGCTACACCTGCCCACCCTGAGACTCCTCTGACCTAAGGAGGTCAGAGAAGGGTCATGTGCCACTTCTGGGGATTACCTGCAACACATCAGTACCTCTTATGGCAGGAATTTCTAAATAGAGAGAATTTAGGGGCCATGAACTTGGACAGGGAAACACAACCTGGTTTTCACTAATCCCTACCTGATATTTAGCATTCCCTCCAATTATGCATGTAGGCAATACACTGCCAGCACTAGAATCTTCCCATCACATCTCAGTTACTGCAGACATAATGAAATGTTCGTGCTCATCACAACTTCAAAATTCCAATAGTTACATTAAACTTGCTGCTAGATCTTGCTTTTTAGTAAATTCGTAAAGGAGCTAGCTTAAGAAAATGGCTTCCTTTATAATCCTGTGTATTTCACTTTCCACATTTAAGGACACCATTCATGACAGGTCTGAAAAGATTTAAAAGCACTTACCCCGACAATAATCTCAAAGAGGGCTGGCGTTCTTCCTTTCTTTCTTTGGGATCCTGTACCATTCTCTCACTCCAGGCGTGTTCCCCCCTCACTCCCTGCTCTATTCTCTCTCTCTTTCTCATCTCTTCCCCCCACTCTCTCCTCTCTAACATAAAATAAACTTAAATTTTATATCCTAAAAAAAAAAAAATCTCTAAGAGGTAGGTGTTTATTACTCGTTTTCCCACAGAGGGGATGGGTGACTTGCCCAAGTCTGCACTGCTGCTAAGAAGAATGCTGGAGCTCCTGGCACTGTCCCAGGATCAAGGAATGAATGGGAAGTGGAGTGCCCACAGGCCTCAGTGCCCTACAGCTTGCTTGCTCTTCAACTGGCCAATAGAGACTAAAGTTCAAACAACTTCTCCAGGACTCCCCCCTGCATAAGCCAAACTAAGAATCAGCTGCAAAGCATAATCTCCCTCCCTCCTGTAGCATTCTGGTTACAAAGGGCTTTTACTTTTTTTTTTTTTTTTTGAGACGGAGTCTCACTTTGTCACCCTTGGTAGAGTGCTGTGGTGTCACATCTCATAGCAATCTCAAACTCTTGGGCTCAAGTGATCCTCTTGTGTCAGCTGGGACTACAGGCACCTGCCACAATGCCTGGCTAGTCTTTCTATTTTTAGTAGAGACAGGGGGGTCTCACTCTTGCTCAGGCTGGTCTCGAACTCATGAGCTCAGGCAATCCATCCAATCCACCCGCCTTAGCCCCCCAGAGTGCTAGGATTATAGGTATGAGCCACCACACTTGGCCTGCTCACTCTTTTTTTAAACAGTTGATTAGTCCCTGTTCCTGCCCACAGTGGGGCACCACTGGGCCACCAAGAGAGTTGCAAGGGCCACTCTGCACGTTCTGATGCCTGGTGAAGACCAGAAGGAAGGCTGGAGCTCCACAGCATGGAACAGCTGGCTCTGGGCTATGCAGCCCACTAGCCCTGGGTCCAGATCCCAGCACTGTCCCACACTGACTCAGGGCACCTTCCTGAGCCTCAGTTTTGTCATTTGCAAGATAGGGCTGACAATTCCCATCTGGCAAGACTATTTCGCCAGTTTACAGAGCATGCCTCCCTGGGAGGAGGTCAGAAATTTGTGTATTTGCTGAACCAGGTGTTGTGGTGCACATTCAACTTACGAAATTATCCTGGAAGTTTCCATCTGTCAACACCAATTTCTTTGCAGTTTCCATCCTGGCCTGGGCTGTTGAGCAAGGGCTGTTCTATGGGTAACCTGCTGTTATTCATTTATTCAACAAATAACTGTGACGCCCCGTCACATGCAAGGGGCTCTGCCAGGTGCTGGGGGAGCACAGTTAATAAAGTCCCTGCCCTGTGGAGCTTGTGAGCCAAGGGTGGGAAGACACAGAAACAGGTCAGTGTTAGGTGCACAAGACAGGCAAAGCCAGAGATAAGAGTTATAAGGAGACTGAAACAGGAAACTGGCAGGGAGAGATGGAGGTGGACTGGGAGCTCAGGGAACGCCCTTAGCTAGCATGTAAGAGAGATAAGGAGCCAGCCACAGAGGGGAGGTGGGTACGAGTGAACCCACCCAGCAGCAGACAGGGCAAGGGCATTAGCTCTGAGGTGGGAACACGCCAAGAACCTTCAAGGAACACACAGAAGGCCAATGTGCCTGCAGTGCCTGAGCTAGGGTGAGCTGTGTAGGTGGCAAGGTATGAGGGGCAGGTGGGGCCGCCAGAGAGCTATACACAGGCCATGCTGGAGAGCCAGGATGTGTCCTGTGCATGTCAAGAAACTCCTGGAGGGTTTTCAGCAGAAGAGTGGTGGGATCTTATTTACATTTCAAGAAGATCCCTCTGGCCACTTCAGGGAGGGTGGATGATGAGAGAAGACACTAGGAGATTAGTTAAGAGGCTACTGCAGTGGTCCAGGCCTGGATCAAGTTAGACAGTGGAGGAGATTCAGGAACATTCTGGAGGTTATTAAAAGCTCATGACAACCACTACCTCTGAGGCAGATTCAACTGCATCAGGTAGGATCACTTCACAGAAAAGGAGACTGAGGCCAAGAATGACAAAATGTGCCCCAGATCATGCAGCAGGCATGTGCTGGAGTTGGGAATGAAACAGGACTTTGGGCTCCCTGCCCTGTGTTCCTCTGCCTGCAGAGGGACAGGGCATGACATGGAATGCTCCAGAGAACAAGAGCATAATGACCCAGGGTGACCCCTGAAAAGCCCCCGACCCTCCCTGCAGCCCTCACAGGAAGTGCTCTATGAATGACTGTTGGCTGACAGCAGCACTTCAGAAACACGAGCTCACTGTACGACATGGCTCTTGGTCTCAGGGAATCTAACTTTGTTGCCCTTCTAAGTGACAGTGTGCACTGGGTAGAAAAAACAGAGAGTGGGTGATTCCTCAGTCTTTTTCTTATGAAAAACAAGCACACCTGTCTTTCAAGGAAACCGGACATCACGTAAACACTCTCCTGCATGGCAGCTTAGACCTCAAACTCCAGAGTCCAACAGGCCTGGGTCCATCTGACTTCCTGATCCACCACAGCTGTGTGACCTCGGAAATGCTACTTAAATCTCTCTGAGCCTCAGTCTCCTCATCTGCAAAATGGGGTTGCTAATAACTGTTCCTGCCTCAAGGAGTTAAGCAAATTTAGTAAGAGAAGACAGAAAGTGCCAAGCTCAGTGCTCAAATATAGTGGCATTAAATAAATACATGGTGGCTGCTGCCTTGTTACTGCCATGACTGTCAAGCTTATGTCTCACCCTCTAATATGAGGCTCAGGAACTGCTGCTGAACCAAAGTTGATAGATGTTTCTGAAGTGGAGAAGCTGGGTGCTGACTGCAGGGTGCCTGTCCCTCCCCTGATACCCCACAGCTTCATGGGGAAACAGCAAACATACCTGCAGAAGCCATCAGGACACCTTCCTGACTCCTTGGGAGAATAAATAAGTTGGAAAGGAGTCTATAGCTGGTGCTGACAGAGAAAGGAAAACAAGCCCATTTTCTATGGGTCATTAAATGTGATGAAAGAATGTGGCTTGTATGCAGGTTCCCAGGAGTTGACACATAGTAGTCATTTCCTCAGCCTGGGCCTAACAGCCAGCTTCCGGCTACAGCCTTTCTCAGAGGACACCTCCAGCTCCTGTCTGAAGGACCTCAGGTCTGCCCCGAGGGCCCTGCAGTCTTTGCTCTCCCTTCCCCAGTCCACAGGAACCAACTGCACAGCCAGATGGCCTGCACACTGGGCCACTGCCCCTTGCACACTGTCACTGAACCTCTCAGTGCTAGTTTCTTCATCTGTAAAATGGAGATAATTACAGTGTCTCTCTTAAGGGCTGCTTTAAGAATTAATAAGGTAATCTGGGTTCACCACTCATAGCTCTGTGAATAGGGCACTGGCCACATACACAGAGGCTGGTGGATTCAAACTTAGCCTGGACCTGCTAAACAATGACAACTCCAGCAAAAAAATAGCCAGGCATTGTGGCAGGCACCTGTAGTCCCAGCTACTTGGGAGGCTGAGGCAAGGGAATGGCTTAAGTCCAAGAGTTTGAGGTTGCTATGAGCTGTGATGCCACAGTACTCTACTGAGGGGGACATAATGAGACTCTGTCTCCAAAAAAAAAAAAAAAAAAGCTAATCTGAAAAAAAGCACTTGTAGACTGGGCATGGTGGCTCACGCCTATAATCCTAGCATTCTGGGAGGGTGAGGTGGGAAAATCCCTTGAGTTCAGGAGTTTAAGACCAGCCTCAGCAAGAATGAGACCCTAGAAGATCACTTGAGTCCAAGGATTTGAGGTTGCTGTGATAACGCCATGGCACTCTACCCAGGTCAACTGTCTAAAAAAAAAAAAAAAAAAAAAAAAAAAAAGGAGGCTCAGCGCCTGTGGCTCAATAGGCTAAGGCGCCAGCCACATACACCTAAGGTGGCGGGTTCGAATCCCCAGCCCAGGCCCGCCAAACAACAATGATGGCTGCAACCAAAAAATGGCCGGGCGTTATGGAGGGCACCTGTGGTCCCAGCTGCTTGGGAGGCGGAGGCAGGAGACTCGCTTGAGCCCAGGAGTTGGAGGTTGCTATGAGCTGTGATGCCATGGCACTCTACCCAGGGGGATAGCTTGAGGCTCCGTCTCAAAAAAAAAAAAATAAAATAAAGACTACAAAGCAATCCCATATTGCTTTTCCCTCTGTCCCATTTTCACTCCACAAATTCAAAGATATAAACCTTCCATATCTTATTGGTTATATACATAAATCTATATTAAAGTCATTAGCATAACACCTATAATTAAAAGGTTCATAAACATACTATTTGCAGGTTCTCAGACAAAAGGATTTCAGAAATTTCAGCTCATTTTATTTGCTTTTTTTTTTTTTTTTTTGAGACAGTCTCACTTTGCTTCCCTTGATAGAGTGCCATAGCATCATAGCTCACAGCAACCTCAGACTCTCGGGCTAAAGCAAATCTCTTGCTCAGCCTCCTGAGTAGCTGGGACTACAGGCACCTGCCACAATGCCTGGCTATTTTTCTGGCTCTGGCTCTGGCTCTGGCTCTGGCTCAGGGTGGTCTCAAACTGCTGAGCTCAGGCAATCCACCCGCCTAGGTCTCCCAGAGTACTAGGATTACAGGCACGAGCCACTGCACTCAGCCTATTTGCTTATTTTTTAGAGATAGATTTTCACTATGTTGCCCAAATTCAAACTTTTGGACTAGAATGATCCTCCCACCTCAGCCACCATGGTAGATGGAACTACAGGCACATGACACCACACCCAGTTTCAGCTCATTCTATACAACATTATTTACAGTGTCTGTGGGTCCAATAAGATTTGAGATTATTTAAAGAGAGTGGCTGAGAGCAAAAAACACCCTCTTTTATTAAGGTCTATCAGATTGTTTAGGAGCAGAATGTTTAATTGTGTCTGTGAGATTAAAAGAGAAGTCTTTCTCCCACAAAATTAATGTTTCCCTTAACACTGAAAGAAACTTAACGATTATAATTAGTAGGAAAGTGAAACCTCTTAAATATTTTTTCAGGGAGCAAAAGTTCCAGTCATTTATGAAACATAATCATCAATAAAGATTATCAGTTATATTCATGAGCAACTGCGTTTTCTGTTTACCTCTTTGCTTCTTATATTGGACAGCCTTTGACCAAATCAAGACACTTTTTCTGTGCTCATAAGAAAATTACTCTTGCATACAACAAAATTGTTTTAACTTTAATGTAAGGCATATTGAGCTGATGGCTAAAAGACAGTGACTGTCTGTTCTGAGCTCTGCTACAATTTGTGGGATGATGGGCAGGGCAGCCTTCCTGAAGTTTAAATTTTCAAACCTATACAATAAACCAGCTAGACTAAATGACTCATACAAACCTTTCCAGTCCTAAAATCTCACATCTATATTAATATCCACTATGTGTAGGGCACTAATATAAGCACTTTGAAGACTACAAAACCTGAGTACGGTATTCTTCCATGTATAATGTGCACTTTTTTGCCAAAATTTTTGAGGGAAAAATAAGGATGTGTGTTACAGATACTTTAGTGCTAATAAAGTAGCACAATCAAGATAAAGAGCATTTCTATTACCACAAAATATTCCTTTCCATCCCCCTTTACAGTCAATTCCCTCCCCTATTCCCAATTTCTGGCAACTACTGATTAGATTTCTTTTATAATTTTGCCTTTCTAGAATGTCACAAAAATGGACTTACACAAATTGGTTTTGGTGTTTGGCTCCTTTTACTTAGATAATGTTGCGAGATTCATGGACCCTGTCTGAATCTCAGCAGTTTGTTCCTTTTTATTACTAAGTAGTATTCCCTTGTGTAGTTACCTCACAAGTTGTTTATCCACTATGAGTTGATGATAGGTGCTTCTACTTTGGGACCTACCATGAATAAAGCTACTTTGAACATTCATCTGCGAGCTTTTGTGTATTTGTTTTCCCTTCTTTGGGGTAAATACACAGGAACAGAATTGCTGGGTCATATGGTAAGTACATGTGTTCACTTATAATAGACTACTAAATGGTCCTCAAAAATATCTGTACCACTTTGCATTCCTATCAGCAATGTATGCAGTTTCTAGCTGCTCCGTATTCTTGCCAGCCCCCAGTATTTAATCTTTTAAATTTCAGCTCATTCTAATAGGTATATAGTTTTATCTCCTTGTGGTTTTAGTTTGCATTTCCCAAATGACTAATAATGTTGAACTTCTTTTCACATGACTATGTTCTACCTTTATCTTCTTTGATATGAGGAAGTGTCTGTTTGGATATTTTTTCACTGGGTTGTTTGTCCTCCAAGATTGAATTTTGAGAGTTCTTTATGTATTCTATATACAAGTTCTTAATAAGGTGTGTTTTTTGCAAATAATTTCTGTCAGCTTTCAGTTTGTCTTTTCATTTTCATAAGAATGTCTTTCAAAGAGCAGAGCATATAATTTTGAAGCTCTCATCCTCAACTTTATGCTCAAGACTGTTTCTTCATTATTCCTTCAATACATCATTATCATTCTTGCCTCTGTGCTTTTCCCTTGCCTAGAATAAATTAATCCTCATTTTGTCCACACGACATATTTGATTCCTATTTCATAGCCATGTCCTCTCTGAAATCTTTCCTGACCATTCCCACAACCCTATTTATTCCCTTTATAAACTCCTAACACACAACTAAAATTAAATTGCTTCTTTCAATATTCTCATAGCAATCTGTATGTGCTTTCATAATAGACATAATTTCATTGGAAAGATCATGTGTTCTACATCAGGAAGTCTCTAAGCCTCACTTTATTCATACCTTTGAAATAGGGATAATGTTATCTGCTTCAATATGTTGTTTCAAGGGTTACATAAGTTCTAAGTATAGTGAGCATGGTGACTTTTTTTTTTTTTTGAGACATAATCTTTCTCTATCACCCTGTGTAGAGTACAGCAGCATCATCACAGCATACAGTAACCACAAACTCCTGAGCTCAAGCGATCCTCTTGCCTCTAAAGTAGCTGGGAATATAGGCGTCCACCCCCAAGCCTGGCTGATTTTTCTATTTTTAGTAGAGACAAGCTCAGGCTAGTCTTAAACTCCTGAGCTCAAGCTCAAGCAATCCTTCCTCCTTGGCCTCCCATAATGCAGGATTACAGGTAAAAACCATGGCACCCAGCTGAGCACAGTGATGTATAATAAGTAGGTCATATGTGTAAGAGTGTGAGACAGAGTGAGAGAGAAAATTAATGAGCAAATGAATGAATAAATGCCTTTTATTTTCATATCTTCCTCCCTTCTC
Organism: Galagoides demidoff; assembly: GCA_963574575.1. NCBI lineage: Eukaryota > Metazoa > Chordata > Mammalia > Primates > Galagidae > Galagoides > Galagoides demidoff. The sequence goes on from CAUYQV010161274.1 coordinate 34,264, forward strand.
CTAACCCAGCAGAGACCATGAAATCCTCTGAGATAAGGACTGCCTAATTTACACATACCCCATAATTTAACATATTATTGAGCACAAAGTAATCACCAAACATCTATGATAAAATGACCTACTCTCTTTGCACAAAAGCCTACTGAAAATTACCTCCTAATTTTCAGTAGTAATTGCTAAACTTGAGACCGTGGGAAAGTGAAGTGTTATTTATTATTCTAACCATTAATGTGTATGTTTATTCCTTTAAAAAGAGAAAGTATCTTGAAAGATAATAGGGAAGTATCAGAGGAGACCTAAAGAGAAATAGCAGAAAATACAGATGTTAGAAAAAATAAATCTATTTTTCTGATTCTTTACTACCTTGCTTTGAAGTAACAAAAGTGATATGAGTGACACAAAACAATAATTTTAAATAAAGTAAAATTACAAGTTTTACCTAACAACCTCAAACTTTATAATAAACTGATTGATAAAAGCAAGAAGAAAGAACATAGTTCACTATTTAAAATTTTTTTACTCTAAGTACATTTAAAAATGTGATGTGAGATCCAGCAATCCTACTTCTAGGTTTACATTCAAAGGAATTGAAATATGTTTTAGATGTCTGCACTTCATGTTCAATGCAGGGTTATTCACAGTACCCAGGATATGAAAACAACCTAAATGCCTATTAACAGATAAACAGACTTTTTTAGATGAATAGATTTTTTTAACCATGGCATATATACAAAATAGAATAATACTCAGCCCTAAAAAAGAACAAAGCTCTCTCATTTGCAACAACATGAATGTATCCAGAAGTAATGATGTTAAATGAAACAATCCAGGCACAGAAAGACACATATTGCATAATCTCACTTACATATGCAGTCAAATGCTCAAGCATTGAGCTACATCCCCACTATCTCACTTACATATGGAATATAAAAATTCAAACCTATAGAAGTAGAGGATATAACGGTGGTTACCAGAGGTTGGGGAGGCAGGGAGAAACTCAGCAAGGAAATGGGAAACTTAGAAAGTTTTAGTAAGACAGGAAGAATAACTTCTGGTCATCTATCGCATAGTAAATATATTTAATAATAATGTATATTTCAAAATTGCTAAAAGAGTAGTTTTCAAATGTACTCACCACAATGAAATGGTAACTATGTAAGGTGATGGACATATTCTGATTTCCTCATTCTATAATACATACATGTATCAAAACATCACATTGCACCCCGCGATTACAATTATTAAAAGTCAATTTAAAAATACGAAACTAGATTAAAGAATAATTTCTAATGCATAAACAAAAATAAACATGCAGATTAAGACCACTGTTTGAGATCCTACTTATTCAGGTTTTAAAGTGATCCTACAAATCATTTGGAAAGTAGCTCGGCGCCTGTGGTTCAATCGGCTAAGGCGCCAGCCACGTACACCTAAGGTGGCGGGTTCGAATCCCCAGCGCAGGCCCACCAAACAACAATGATGGCTGCAACCAAAAAATGGCCAGGCGTTGTGGTGGGCACCTGTGGTCCCAGCTACTTGGGAGGCGGAGGCAGGAGACTCGATTGAGCCCAGGAGTTGGAGGTTGCTATGAGCTGTGATGCCATGGCACTCTACCCAGGGGGATAGCTTGAGGCTCCGT